>JAWQRP010000009.1:0-65821 GCA_033557875.1 Quadriops clusia | reverse complement strand
AAAAGGAACTTTACAAAAAGTAACTTTACAAAAAGGAACTTTACAAAAAGGAACTTTACAAAAAGGAACTTTTTGTAAAGTTCTTTTTTGTAAAGTTCTTGTTTGTAAAGTTCTTTTTTGTAAAGTTCTTTTTTGTAAAGTACTTTTTTGTAAAGTTCTTTTTTGTAAAGTTCTTTTTTGTAAAGTTTTTTTTTGTAGAAGAGGTATACAAACTTTTAGCCTGTATCAACGTTTATTACTTTGAAGGAAGTTGTAATAATCAAAAGTTCGACATTTGTACTTCCTATGTAGCCAGGATCTAGAAGGCAGGACTACTAAGACCGAGGGGTTTCGGGGCATCAAAGAGTTTCCATGTAATTTAACTAGTGGCGGGGCAGGTGTAGCCAGTGACTAATCAGTTAGTCGTTTAGGCACAAGTGGAATTCTGAGAATGGAAACGATATGAATGGTTTGTCCGTTGTCGCGAGCCTCGATGTGCAACTTCACAGATGCGGTTTAAACAACGAGACCCCGATAACATTCAGCCGTGGCACCCTACAGAATTGCTGCGCCACTTCCCTCCCCTAGCGTCACTCACGGGAAACGTCTCTTCAGACACAGTAAATCGCAAAATCATTCAGCTGAATACTTTGTGAAAAGCTGTATCTGTATAGCCCATTCTCGTGCCCATGCTATCCTGGATCCCCCATGCGTCTCCATACTTCGGCCGGAAGAGACCCTTTGAACCCATTAGAGGTGAGAATACCAACCGAATTATCTGTAATCTTTTACATTTCTTGCCCTGGAATTTAAGAAAAAATAGAAATGGCTGAAACCGGGAAATGGCTGAAATCGGGAAATGGCCGAAACCGGGAAATGGCTGAAACCAGGGAATGGAATTGGAACGGACCAGGTCCCTGGTAACTTTGCCACCAAGTCTTAATATGGGTTCTGATGCCAGCAAAATGTATTGTCGATTTAGAGCGAAATTTTACATTCGCGGCATCACCCTCCGGTAACAGTAAAACGGCTCGGCGTAAATGAGAAAAAAAGACAAGCCACCTGCAACTCCAGGCTTTGTATCGACTGTCGAGTTAAATATTTAATAAGCAGAATTCCAATGTAAATCAGTCTCATTTACAGAATGTGACATTCAGAGTATTTGAATTCTTGGTCTGGAAGAGAAATCTCGTACGCTGGACACGTTCGCCCCTCGCTTTCAGCAGAATATTCTCTAGAATATCTTTAGTTTCACTTCACTTATCGTGTTCAGAATCCCAGGCTTCGGTTATCTCCCGCTCTGTTGACGTTACAGGTCAGCCGGCCGAGCCAGAACCACCAGAGTTCCTTGCGCCCCTTGAGAACCACACTGTCATTCAAGGCCGCGACGTGTACTTCACTTGCGTGGTGAACCACCTGTCTACGTACAAGGTGAGTATGAACAAACTGCTTCTTGAATTTTTGTGTCGCCACATGACTCGCTACCCCAACAGAACAGCTCGAGGATTCACGGGACAACATCCATTACACTTCATTTTCACTTCTGGTTGCCTATACGACAATAGTATATATTATAAAAGGCACTTAACAGTAAATCATTCAGGAAAGTCCGTCTTGCCGACCTCCAGGAAACAAAGAAACTCCTGATTGTTTTGAAATGGGAATTGTTACCCATCCACATGCGAATTTGTAACCCGTCCACATGCGAATTTGTAACATGCGAATTTGTACCTTGCGAATTTGTACCATACGAATTTGTAGAGCTTCGAACGGTTTGAAACTACAGGTCCTGGTTCTCACGGGAACTAGGTGGAGGTAAACAACCAAGTCATCAATCAGCAAATAGAATTCTGGTAAATAACAAAATTGAGTCCCGTAAGTTTGGTAGGTGTACCGAGAGGGAGTGGCAGATCCATACAACGGAAACTTTTCTCCGTGTTGGTTCTTGTCGGTCGTATTTACAAACCGTGAGACTGTCCTGTGTCTCTGTGTCCCACGTACAGCGCGCGGGTGCTATTAGGTACCCACGGTGGCGCCACCGATAAAATACATTCCTGGCGGTTTAAACCGTTACAATGTCCATTAGATTTGCTTTTCCCTCTGGTTGCCTATACCACAGAGGTGTATATTATAAAAGACCGTCTTACCGACCACCTAGAAACAAAGAAACTCCTGATTGATTTGAAACGGGAATTGTTACCCGTCCACATGCGAATTTGTAACATGCGAATTTGTACCATGCAAATTTGTAGAGCTTCGAACGGTTTGAAACTACGGGTCCTGGATCTCGCGGAAACTAGGTGGAGGTAACCAACCAAGTTATCAACCAGCAAATAGAATTCTGGTAAATCACAAAATTGAGTCCCGTAAGTTTGGTAGGTGTATCGAGAGGAAGAGGCAGATCCATACAACGGAAACTTTTCTCCGTGTTGATTCTTGTCGGTCGTATTTACAAACCGTGAGACTGTCCTGTGTCTCTGTGTCCCACGCAACGCGCGCGGGCGCGTATTCGGTACCCACGGTGGCGCCACCGATAAAATACATTCCTGGCAGTTTAAACCGTTACAACGTCCATAAGATATACTTTTCCCTCTGGTTTCCAATACCACAGAGGTGTATATTATAAAAGTCACTTAATTGCACATCATTCAGGAAAGTCCGTCTTGCCCACCTCCTGGAAACAAAGAAACTCCTGATTGATTTGAAATGGGAATTGTTACCCGTCCACCCTCTTGCCACTTCAATGAATATAAGGGGGTGGACTTGAGTGCGTGAAACCCATAACACACATATTACACACGTGTATACTGACATGGTCTCCTTAGGCATTCAGGAGCGGCCGGAACGGAACGGTACGGAACGGAACGGAGGTTGAAAATTGCATTACTCTTACTACGTTTGCATGGACGTGACCGCAACGCCTGCGACGCTCGGCGTCCTCTTTTCGGTGCGGGCATCGAACCGCGGCATCTGTTAGACAACGGTTATCGCTTAGTTCAGCATATCGCAGTCGGTTTTTTACGACAATGGACCCGAGAAACTGCCGTATTCGCCACCGTCGGTTAACATATTACGCCAGATCGGTGCTGACACTCGCGCCCTCTGCCGATGTTCAAAATACTTGCCAATGAATTGTGAATCCAAAGTATTCATATTGGCCGTAACGGCCGCTGGAGCAACATTAAAGCTTCTGTGGCCCAATATTCCCGTGACCGCCCCGGTCCTTCCCTTCTCTCAATTCACGTCCTCGCCCGACTGTGCCGCGCTTTTTACAAAACAAAACTGTCGTCTATTATTTTTTCATTATTGGACCTATCTCCGATCGATTTCATAACCCAGTTCAAGAAAATAAAATAGTTTATCAAATTGCCCTGACAGTATACTAACGCCTGGATCCCGAAGAGGCTCACTCAGTTCTCCCGATCGCATAAACACTAGCTGGCGGTTAAACCTAAGAAAATTGCCGTAAAATGATTTTATCGAGTCTCGGCTTATTTCATCCCTTATACGCGTTGATTACATTGTGTGTGGCCCCGGAGGTAACACAAAGACATCCAATCAAACCTACAAGTTGAATTTATTGATTTTGTTATACGCTACTTTCAAAAGCCACTCTCTTCTGGTAATAAAATCAGCGCGTATAAACTTCTTCGTGACCCGCGGGTGTTCTCCACCGCACTCGACAAATACACCAAATGGAATTATGTATAAAAGTTCCCGTCGAACTGATCTGAATTGAATACACTCTAAGAATGAGAGATCCGTACTTTAGTATCAAACTTACTGGCTTTCAGGTGAGAATCGGCAAACTTGAAGCTGATGCATCTCTTGAGTTGATGATCTTTGGTTATTCTCTGTAATCACCGGAGAAATTAAGATACCACAGGCATCCGTATCCGATATTTGTTTTTACAAGTCCTGATACCGCGGGCAATAATTTTTGTTATTCTTAATAATCACCAGTAAAATTATAAAAACATCTTCGTTCAAATCATGAACGAATTTGGTCCACACTTGACTAACTTTTACGGTTGACCAACTTTAACGGTTGTCCAACTTTTACGGTTGACCAAATTTTACGATTGACCAAGCATAACATACGCGCTTGAGTACACACAAATCCGTATAAAAACCTAAACTTTTTCGCTAACAAGTCATTCCAATTTGGAAGCTCTCCAAGTTTACTTCATACCAAGTAAAATATTGTAAATTATCAATTCGATAATAATCTATTAATATGTTTCAACTTTTGCCTTACAATTTGTATATTGACCGACCCTTAGCTGGGGTACCAATTAAAATTTTGCAAGTGATTTTGCGGAACCTTAACGATAATACCTTAGTTAAAGGGTATAACGTTAGCAGACAATGGAGGTCTGCTATCTTAGGCGATCCTGTTCTTAGAAAACGATTTAAAAATGTAATATCGAAAATAAAACGAAGTAATAAGAAAGCGTTTCTTGTTGGTCGTGATCAAATTGAAATACCTGTTTTGTTAAAGCGTTTCAATCCTAACGTTAAAGTTAAAAAAAATACTGACAATTCTGTTAAACAAAAAAAAGTTGTGAATCTACGACTGTAAGTTTCTTACATTACCTTTTCTATTCTAAAAAATATATCTAATTTTGTAATTATAATTAAAATATTAACAAAATAAATTAAACTTTTATTTTGTTTAATATTTCTGTAGTTATATATCATACCATCATCTAAAGTTTGTAATTTGTAGCGTAAATGAAATTGTGTTAGAAGCTCTTATAAATTTGAAAATCTACTCTCAATTAATCAAAATATCACATTTATTAAAATTAAACAAGAGAATACTTACTTTTACATAACTATGTTGTATTTCTAACCCCTCTCTCTGTTCTCAATAAACATCAGTAAAATTGTAAAACATCTACTTTTAAAATTATGAAAAATCTTCTTTTAAAATTATGAAAAATTTTCCTTTAAAATCATGAACAAATTTGGTCCACGCTTGACCAACTTTTACGGTTGACGAAGCATAACATGCACGCTTGACTGCACACGGATTAGTATAAAAACCTGAACTCTTGCGCTAACAAGTCATTCCACTTTGGAAGCTCTTCAAGTTTACTTCATACCAAGTAAAATATTGTAAATTATCGATTCGATAATACCCTATCAGTATGTTTCAACTTTTGCCTTACAATTTGTATATTGACTCACCCTTAGCTGGGGTACCAATTGAAATTTTGCAAATGATTTTGCGGACCTTAACGATAATACCTTAGTTAAAGGGTATAAAGTTAGCAGACAATGGAGGTCTGCCATCTTAGGCGATCCCGTTCTTAGAAAACGATTTAAAAATGTAATATCGAAAATCAAACGAAGCAATAAGAAAGCGTTTCTTGTTGGTCGTGATCAAATTGAAATACCTGTTTTGTTAAAGCATTGGAATTCTACCATTAAAGTTAAAAAAAGTATTGACAATTCTGTTAAACAGATAAAAGTTGTAAATTTACGACTGTAAGTTTCTTATATAACCCCTTGTATTCTTTTGTCTAATTTTGTAATTGTAATTATTGAAATGTTAACAAAATAAAATAACTTTTTATTTTGTTTAATATTTATGTATATACCGCTTCCTAATGATAGTAATTATTTCGTACATCGTAGTTTTATGTTAGTTTCAAATTTGATTATATCAATTTATATTAAATATAATTTTAGATATGAGTATGGTTGAAATAATAAAAAAAACGATATTTATCATTGATTGCCCTCCGATGAAGTTAGAAACCTCACCGAACACGTTTTTGCTGTTATGTTTTCGCTTAATGCTGCTATGGTTTCACTTAATGCCAGCTACACATTCTCGCGCTCGCCACTTGTCTTGTCCTTCGTCTCCTTTGACTGGTATACCTCCGATCGCTTCGATTCGGCGATAGCGTGGAGTACACATAAGGAAGGAACAGTGCTATTTACATCTTCTTCTTTTATTTGTGCTTTTTGTATAGTAATATTATGTCATATTTTACTTCTTATATATATATTTTTCTGCAATATATGTTATTATTGTATGTAAAACATTGTTTTTTGACGTGTAAATGTCTTTTTTGATATGTAAGTTTTGTTTTGTTGGTCCGCAGGTCGCGTGGATAAAATCGGACACCAAAGCCATTTTAGCTATCCACACACGTATGGTGGCCCAAAATGCTCGCCTTTCCGTTACGCATAATGGTCACAACACTTGGAAGCTTCATGTTTCTAATGTGCAGAAGAACGATTCTGGAACATACATGTGTCAAATAAATACGGATCCCATGCGGAGTCAGGTAAGGGACAAAACAATACTTTTTGGGTAGTGGATAATCTTGTCGGTGTAAAATTAAAAAAGAGGAAATTAATTTGTCCGATGTTGAGCCGGATTAGTGGAAAATTGCGCGCTCGAAAAATGCTCCATTGTACGATTGCATTACAAGGCGTGACAATGCATCTGTTGTGTCTTCCACAGTTCATCAAACAAACCCCTACATTACATTTGTCCATTATAGCATATCCATTGATTTGCTAGCTCGCTGGGCAACCCGTAATGAAATTGGTGTTTCATGTCCTAATAATTGTATTTTATGTATAATTTGAAACTGATTTATTTACTCCTTTATTCCGACGTCCGGTGATTTGTTTCGCTTTTAAATTTTAGTACTGCATGTCAACGAGACTGAGTGGTCAGTGATAAGCGAGTAGGGTAAATTAATGGTAGTTTCTCCGATGGGACTAAGAATTTCTTTCAAGGTTATGTAAATTTCATAAAATTATAGATTGTATTAGGTTAGGTTGAATTCTGGTAGGGTAGATTGGGTTAAGTTAGGTTAGATTGGGTTAGGTTAGGTTAGGTTAGGTTAGATTAGGTTAGGTTAGGTTAGATTTCTATAAAAATACATTTCGATGCCCCGAGTCTCATGTTACCGTCGGTCCTTGAACAATTTCAGATGGGATCTTTGGAAGTAGTGATACCTCCAGACATCCTGAACGACAACGATTCCACGGAAGGCGACGGAGTAGCAGTGGAGGGTGGTACCATTCGGCTATCCTGCCACGCCATTGGGGTTCCAGAACCGACAGTTCTCTGGAGGAGAGAAGACAGCCGCAGTTTGGTGTTGCGGCATGAAGGAGGTCGAGAGAAGCAAGGTGAGTCACGCCCACCCTCAAGAGAATCGATATCAAACGGAAGAAAATATTTTATTTGCTTGCGTTCTCTCAAATAATATCTCATTGAGTCCAAGAGCAGCTGAGCATCTGGTACGCCTCGTGCTTAATCCTCACCGCAGACTGCAGCCGCCGGATCCCTATTTACATTCTTCCTATGTGCAATGAAAAATTCAAGTTGCCACGCTATCTGTAGATAACTCTCGTACCGCTGTATTTTGATTTCGATAAATCCTCTTTCATTTAAATTTCAAATCGGATATTATCTCTCGGCGGCGAAACGATCTCAAGGTGTGTTAAGATTCATGCGCGCGTCCGAACTTAGGGCATTTGCATGCAAAGACCCTGTATTCAGACGGGGCCGTCGGCGTCACCTCTATACACCTCAAGCCAAATCCGACGCCGTTTCGTGCCCTGTTTGCTGCCTCCACACCGGAATGTAAAGGAATCCATCTACATTAATACATACTCACCTACATACAAATTCACTTATGCGGCGAGGTGTCTCTAAGTCACACTTGGTTTACCCTGCTATGCTCCTTCGGAAACTAATCATCAATTTGCCTCGCTAGTTTTCAACGCTGCTTCCTCGCCGAGGCAGAACATTCAAATTTTTAAATGTCGTCCTAAAAATTTCATTTTTGTACTTAAATCTACAGCTGACGGTGTTCCGAACGATATCCAACGGTTTGCCCCGTTCAAAATTGTTAATTTTCTAGAATGTTACCAGCAACCCCTAATCCCGGTGGCCACGCTGGTTGCCTATATGTGTATTTTTCAAATTCTACATCTGTACGGTTAAATAACATTTATAATAACACCTCTATGGTATAGGCAACCAGAGGTCAATGTAAAGGTAATAAACGTTGTAACGGTTTAAACAGCCAGGAATGTATTTTATCGGCCGCGCCACTCTGAGTGCAAATGCCCGCCTGTTAATCATGTATGCATATGAATATCTGGTTGCCTAATCTTGTTTCTTATCTGACCGTACATGTATATGTATGAATTCATAGTGTCCCGACGATGAATTCATAGTGTCCCGACCATGACCTTTGAGGGTAAGGAGCGGGAGCTGATGGGAAACTAAAAACCGTGTGGCGAAGGTAATGGGAAAATTAAAAAATCGTTGGGTACGAAGGAGCGCAAGGGAAAAAGTTCGCTTTGACATTATAATGAAAAGGAAAACGCCCCCTTAAACGATTCATTTAGCAAGTATTAAACGGTTAACTGTGTTTGGGTGGCGTTCGGGGTCGGTAGTTGGGTAGTTCGGTAGCCGCGTCAGAGGTGTAGTAGGTTCAGAGCAGAGCAGAGCAAAGCAAAGCAACGCAACGGTAGATTATTAATTTGAAGGGGTGCAATCGTTTTCAGTTTGCGGGGGCCAGAGCAGGCGCGCGTTTCATCAAGCAGAATGAGCATTGCGAATGGCATTTATATCCACCGGCGCTCGAGAGCCCGACAAACATTTGTCTTTATTCTTCCGATTGGGTGGCGGTGGCTGCTCTCTCTGCGTGTGCCATGCCGGCAAAAGGCATCGGCATCAGCATCAGCATCAGCATCGGCAAAGGCCGACCCCGACCCGCATTGGTACTGGCCGAGGTCGACATTATTTCCTGGCATTTTGAAATATCGCGATGTATGGACCGACCGTTCATTTTATATACGTATAAGAGACTGTGTCTGACATTAGCAAATATATTTCCCCGACGTCAATGTTGGACCCACACGATTCGCGGGTGCAGCAAAGCGTACTCATAATACTCAATTATTGCAGTTTTACGATCCTACGACAGCGATAGCCTGGTGCTTACGAACATTCAGCGGACCGACATGGGGGCCTATCTCTGCATCGCCAGTAACGGGGTGCCCCCATCCGTCAGCAAGCGATTCGTCGTACGAGTGCATTGTAAGTATACATACAACTCCCTACACCTCACATTCTGCCTTTATCCTCATGCCCCTGTTCTCGTGCCGTCCAATCTCATGCCCTCCTCTATCATGCTCTCCACACTCATGCCCTCTACAGTCGTGCACTCCATGCTTATGCCCACCACGTTCATGCCCACCACGCTCATGCCCACCACGCTCATGCCCACCACGTTCATGCCCTCTATCCTAATGCCTCCTCCTTATGCCCCCTCCTATTCTCATACCCCCTCCTCTTCTCCTACCCCTCCTCGTCTCCTGCCCCTCCTCCTCTACCTTCACACGCCACAGAAGCCCTCCTTGCGATCATCGTAAACTTGATACTAGACTATCTCATACATCAACCCCTGTCATGCAGATATACAACTTATGTACATTCAATGTTCCCGCCACTGCAGATTATCTACACTCCCCGAGCATAATTATATAATACACCGTAATTTATATACTACTTTATTACTTTCGAAACCCGGTTTAAAAAGTTCTTTCGGAACCCGGTTTAAAAAGTTCTTTCGGAACCTGGTTTAAAAAGTTATTGGAAAGGATTCGGCGGTATCCATTTTAAAAAACAGTTTTCCTGATAGACAATGACATAAAGGACCGCCCCTATCAACAAAAAGTATTTCCGTGTGTCAGGACAAAAAGACTCCATCCTCAGTTCGAGCGCGCGTTCCCTTCATCCCTAGACGTCGCCGGGCTCAGCGCGACACAACAAATCCACCCCGAGGTCTTCCACCAGGTCGTTAACAAATCCCAAATCGGCAACAATCAGTAAATCACACTTCCCAAGTCTCTTGTCATTCGAATGACATTCACCTTTTCAAAAGAGGTGTCGCTCAAGTTTCCAAAGGAAATGTCATGTAACTTCTCCACGGAGGTCTCATCGAAACTTTGAAAAAAAACTCTCACCACAGTTCTCAAATAAATCTTTTCTCAAATAAATCTCTTCTCGAATAAATATCTTCTCGAATAAATATCTTCTCGAATAAATATCTTCTCAAAAGAATCTCTTCTCAAATGAAATCACCGCCCGCCTTCGAAAAGAATCTTTAAATCCCCAACAATTCTCACCGTACATGTACAATCCGCACCGTACACGTACAATTCGCACCGTACACGTACAATCTGCACCCTACAGGTACATATCTCACCGTACACGTACAATCCGTACCCTACACGTTCAAATCTCACCGTACACATACAATCCGCATCTTACACGTACATATCTCACCGTACACGTACAATTCGCACCGTACACATACAATCTGCACCCTACACGTACACATCTCACCGTACACGTACAATCCTCATCGTACACGTACAATCCGTACCCTACACGTGCAATTCTCACCGTACAAGTACAATCCGCACCCTACACGTACAATCTGCACCGTACACGTACAATCCGCATCCTACACGTACAATCCTCACCATACACGTACTATCCGCACCGTGCACATACAATCCGCATCCTACACGAACAATCCGCACCCTACATGTAAAATCCTCACCGTACACGTACAATCTGCACCCTACACGTACAATCCGCACTGTACACGTACAATCTGCACCGTACACATACAATCCGCACCCTACACGCACAATCCGCACCGTACACGTGCATTCCTCACCGTACACGTACAATCCGCACCCTACACGTACAATCCTCACCGTACACGTACAATCCGCACCCTACACGTAAAATCCTCACCGTACACGTACAATCCGCACCGTACACATACAATCCGCACCGTACACGTACAATCTGCACCCTACACGTACAATCCGCACCCTACACGTAAAATCCTCACCGTACACATAGGCGTCTCGTCATGAAAGAAGTGGCCGGCTACGTCATTGAATCTCATAAGACTCCATGTAAATTGATGACGTAGCCGGCTACTTCTGACGTGGCGAGACCAATACATTCCTCACCGTACAAGTACAATCCGCACCCTACACGTAAAATCTTCACCGTACACGTACAATCCTCACCGTACAAGTACAATCTGCACCCTACACGTACAATCCTCACCGTACACGTACAATCTGCACCCTACACGTACAATCCGCACCGTACACGTACAATCCTCACCGTACAAGTACAATCCGCACCCTACACGTAAAATCCTCACCGTACAAGTACAATCCTCACCGTACAAGTACAATCCGCACCCTACACGTACAATCCGCACTGTATACGTACAATCCACACCCTACACGTACAATCCTCACCGTACACGTACAATCCGCACCGTACGTACAATCCTCACCGTACACGAACAATCTATACCCTACACGTACAATCCGCACCCTACACTTACAATCCGCACCGTACACGTACAATCCGCACCCTACACGTACAATCCTCACCGTACACGTACAATCCGCACCGTACACGTACAATCCTCACCGTACACGTACAATCCGCACCCTACACGTCCAAGTTGAACACTCTGGTTTGAGCACAAGTGGTACTCCGGGCTTAGTACAAGCAAGGCTGACTAGAGCCCGTATGTATTACCATACATACCAGGCTTCCGTACTCGCAATGTCCACCTTGTGGCGAACTATTGTTAGTGTGAGCGGTAATAAAAAAAAAAGTAATGCACTATGACTTACTGTACGAACTCCGACCATGCCCGTTGCTTGATTTAGTCTTAACTTTCGGGGAGGGAAGTCTGGTATGTATGAATACGATATCTGTGAAGTCGAGTCCCTGTGGATTAGTAGAGACTTTCTCGGCTTTCGTTTGGGCCTGTCGAAGACCATTGTTATTGTAGTTTGGGTTGTGTCTGAAAGTGTTCAACTGGTCGTTCGTTTCGTTGTTGTAATTGTAATTGTTGGTTCTCTCGTAAAGATGTGGAATCGGTTGTTTGTCTGAATCTTTTGTCGATGCTGAGGCTTTTGTATAATTTAGTATGTAGAAAGAGTTGGTACAAGACAAAGATTGCTAAGATAAAGATTACAAAGACAAAAATTGCGAAGACAAAGATTGCGAAGACAAAGATTGCAAAGATAAAGATTGCAAAGACAAATATTGCAAAGACAAAGATTGCAAAGGCAAAGATTACAAGACAAAGATTGCAAAGACAAAGACGGCAAAGACAAAGATGGCAAAGACAAAGATTGCAAAGACAAAGATTGCAAAGGCAGATAATATCAAAGAAAGAGGGAGACCCAGTCGCAGACCTGCATTAAAGGGCCGAGGAGCATTAAATTCCATGTGGAAATCTTGTCAGCCTATAAAAAATGACGGGTGCAGCCAGGGTGCTGATTTGTTTTAGAGGTTTAAGGTTTCCCATGATCCGGAAAATAAAGTTCGGATTTTATGTATAATCCTCAGTGTATTTCAGCATTCTATTTTCAAACGATTTATTATGTCGTGCTCGGCACAACATGCGCGAAATTTATTAACTATTTGAAGCAAGTGAGAGACTTAAACTAAATCGATATCGTAAGTTGGTGTTTGAAAAGCATTTGTCGATAAGTAGCTCTACAAATGATATTAAATCATGAAAGACTTTTGGCAGATATAAGAGACGGAGAGGCAACAGATGGCGTCACACTCAGGCCAATATTACAGTTTGATTTGTAGTCATGTGAAGCAAGTAGATGTATGACGAGGACTCTTAGAACAACCGCGCAACTATGTTCATAAATTATTCAGAGAAAAATGATAGTTGCCCGGGCGGCTTCGAACTTCCGCCACCGTTTCATTATGTTCTCATTATTGTATTTGACTAATAGAACTTAGTATAAATCGGATTACTCCAGTAAAATTTATTAGTCGAGCAAGTAGGCCACAGTAAAAGGAAATTCCCGCAACACGTAAGTGCATGGTTGTCCGGAAAGGAGTTGCCTAATGCTTTAATAGGACGTAGTGTACTTGTTGTAAACAAGGCACTTTTCAGTCAAGTCAAATCACACCGAGAAAATGCACACTGTAACTCTTGAATTGACCACGGAAATCACCAGACGTCTAGACAAGTTCGTCTTGTTTTTACAAATCGAAGTCCTTTCAAAATTTCTAAGGATTCCACTCGTCTTATTCAATTATCAACCCTCTTTGGAGTGAATCCGGGTTTTAACTTCATTAGGAACAGTAATTGGGGATGTTTATTAAAAAGTGGCTTTAATGTAATAAATAAAGAATAACTTAATTTTGAAAAAAATTTGGAATAATTCAATTAAAAAGGAATAATTCAATAAAAAACGAATATCCTACTGAAAACGCGAGTGATTTTAGAATTGATATTTCTGTTTTCATTTAATTATTTAACAATAAAATTAAGTGTATTTAATAATAATATAAATAAAGACGAGATGCCCAAATGTGCGGTTGGAATAATGTCCTAATGAAATTAGTGTACATTCCTGAAAGTTACTTGTTCTGTTTAGTTACCTTCAGCGACATCTAAACGTATCGATTGTGCCTTCCAAATCCACAATATTTATTATTGCTATAAACTTGGTGTCACGAGCACCGCCTCGAGATTATCTTGGCAAACATGGGATCTCTATTATTACGCTTCTTTTTAAAGAAAGTTTCAGTGTTACATATACTATAAACTTTTTTCCGACAATTAAACCCTTCTTTTAAAGCCCATAAGAAATATTGGAAATGCGAATTAAAATGACTAACAAATTTAAGGGGGTAATTTGCGAAAATTGCTGTTTTAGTACCCCTGCTTTTGTACGCTTTCAACGTTTTTTTTTTCGTAAAAACAACTCGCATTAAAAATGCTGGGCCTGGACCATTCACGTCCCTTATTTTATGATCTTTAGAATGGCAACTTGACTGACACGTTTGCGATTTCTTGTTATTACTGTACCCTACATTAAATTATATATTATAATATTAATAACAATAAATGCATTTATTGACCTTCAAAGCAACATATGTATGTTACATATGTACATGTTTATGCAAAAATATGATAAATTTAATTAACACAGAGGTCAAAAGGGAAAACCCGTCATATAGGTTCAAGATGAGCCTCATGATTTTCAGAGCCCCCAATACAAATGGCAACGATCGACCGACCAAACCGACACGACGCATGCACTCCATACACTATTTAAATAGTTACAATCTATGGAAAGACTATGACAAAATCTGTAATCAATCCGCAATCAACTCCCTGACCCCGCGTTTAAAAGTGAATATGGAAAGGTTGAAGAAAATTTGTGGAATAATAGAGTAAAGTTTACTAATATTATAACTGAAAGACCGTTTCAAAATCTCCAGTTTATGCGTTGGTATGGATAAATCATGCTTTCTCCTGATGTTGACGTTATGGGCATCCGTCCTGAAGGGAATTCGATTGTATAAATAAGGAGGGAAAGCATACCTCAGAATTCCGCGGTACAGAAAGGCAACGTGAAGAAACCGACGCCTCTGAGTCTGTGAAAAGAAGTCATTCAGTTCATCGACATTAGACAAATGCTGCGGAACACCAGGTCCACCACCACGACCATGACCAAGACAAGGCCACACCTCCCTAGATGAGTTATTAGCAAACGCAGACAACAAAAATGCCCTCTTTTCATTACGAACGGAAAGGGTGACAAAATTTCAGATTTCCATATAGACCTTAAAATCTGCGCCAGTTCGAGATTTTTTGAATTTCTTATAAGATTTGTCCCGCATTGACGTAAGAAGTTTAACATTATCCGTGAGCCACGGGACAGGTGGCCTATCGAATGTCCGAGTGATGTAAGGAACATGAACATCAAAGACCGCAATAATATTTTCAGTGAGGAACGACAATTTGTCGTTTTCATCCACCATATCTAAAATTAAAAAGAAATGAGCATATTGCAAATCTAACAAAAAGATATTATAATTAAAACGTGAAAAGTCTCTAAAAGTACGCACGATTGGCACTCCATGATCAACTCCAAGTGGCAACTCACAATAGACCATAGAATGATCAGAAACCTCATGAACATCAAGGACACCAGACTTATCCACCACAGGGTCCGAAGAAACAATAACAAGATCCAAGAGAGTAGCAGAAAAAGGAGACATGTGTGGGGGCTGTAATTATTTGCTTCAAAGCTATCAAACCCTTCAAGGAAACCAGTAACACGTATTACCATCAAGAGTCTGTTGCCTCATCATCGATCGGACACCGTGTACAAAGACCACTCTGTACACATGTGCCAACATTAATTACCTGGGGACAATCCATAAGGTGCCTTACGACAGTTCGGTCAGTACGCAAGAAAGGGGTGTACCCGCTGAATTCTTACTCGACTTTGTCGTCGCGAGTGTTTAACGTGGAAATGTCATTCGGGAAATGGATGGAGGTTCTCTCAGTTGCAGTTTCCCAGTCCCTTTGTTCCTCTCCTTTTAAATTGGTAGAACGCATGGAGGGGTCAGCGACACCAGTAGAGCCGGAACGACCAGAACTAGGATCGTTAAGGTTGAATTGAAAGGATGTGACAGACATTCGTTTGGTAATTCTCAAGCACTACGGTACGCGCCCATAGGGCTAGGCCTAGGTAAATCGTACTGATACAAGCCACATACCTGTTGCCACGGGTAATGGGGAAAACACTAAAGAAATAACTAAACACTCGACCTACCCCAGCAGCGCCATCTTAGATCTATCTATATATTATAGAGTATATGATAAAATATGAAGTAATATTATATTATGTGTATTATGATGTACATATACATACATACTTATACAGACATTTGTCTGTAAATATTTCTGTACAACTTGTGTTGATGTTGCAAAATGCTTATTCAGGGGGTTGTACCAATTCCATTTCTTAGGGCGAACGATAACACACGACCCTATTTTACACTAAATTGAACGTTGCAAATGTACAACAAGCGAGCAGCGTTTGTAAAGGAAAAAGTATATAATTTACAGTTGGAATATTTTAGAAAGTCTTCCAGGCAGTGCAAGTGAGCAGTTGGGAATCGTTTCTCTGTAACTTCCCTTTGCGCTCAGACGAAGCCTGGCTTTATTTTGAGCGGCTTGTTTTTTATTTACGTGCAGTGGCCGCTAAATAAGTTGAATTCTAAAAAGAACTTCGAATTTTTTTTTAATTTTCTAAAAAAATTAAAGAAGCCATGGGTCTGGAATAACGGCATAGACTACTGACACCTTCAGGTGGACTACCCCAATCAATAAGTCTGGCACATGTTTGATATACAGTAGTTACTGAGAATCAATTAAGTGGGCACTATAGAAGGGGAGAGGGGGAGGTAAGCGGCTTCATCAAAAGAGGTTTTCTCAAAAGAGGTTTTATTAAAACTCAACATTCTCATCATATCTTTTTTTCTCAGTTCATCCCCTGATTCGGGTGTCAAATCAATTGGTGGCTGCTCCCGTCTCCAGCGATGTTCTAGTTCAATGTTATGTGGAGGCTTCTCCACGAGCCATGAACCATTGGATGCGGGATACAGGTAAGCGCTTCTCCCTTGGGGGTGGCTTAACAGTCACAGTCACATACATATACCGCGTTAACGGACAATGGCCGGAGGCCTCGCATTCCACATTACAGTCCCGATCCCGCCGCCGCTTTAACCCTCCCGTATATCACTTTAAACCTAATTCATATTACTACATAGCCATTTTTTATGACTTGGTCAGGCATCCACTCTGTATACGGCTCCCGCTTTCTTTTCTTTACATGTCCGCCTTCGGAAGCTAAGTAGTGCCCTAAATAACACCACGTCTTGTCGTCTCGAACTTATTTTGCACCCTGCCCTTACCCTGAGCTTCAGTTCCTGTTGCACACATTCTCTGCTATAAAATAAGAATGAATAAGAACAATCTTGAAAGTATTTTTGGCATTACCCCTCTTTTTAGGTGCTGGCGAGATCATTGTCACATTACGGGTCAGGAAAGCGAAAATATTTTTTCTCGTAATGACGGTAACTTTCATATTTATTCTACCATTGACGATTTATTAGACCATTGATGATTTATTATGAGGCTGTACGTAGTGCTTCACCATCAATAAAAGGTCTTCTGCTGAATACTAAATGTGGACGTTCCGAGACCATTGTCACATTACGGGTCAATATAGCTATAAGTTCATTTTTCGTGTAATTACTGAAACTTTCGTATTTATTCGACCATTGACGATTTATTAGACCATTGACGATTTATTAGACCATTGACGATTTATTAGACCATTGACGATTTATTATGAGACTGTACGAAGTGCTTTGCCATCAATAAAAGGTCGTCTGCTGAATACTCAATGTGGACGTCCCGAGACCATTGTCACATTACAGGTCAATATAGCGATACGTTCACTTTTCTTGTAATTACTGAAACTTTCGTATTTATTCGACCATTGATGATTTATTAGACTATAGACGATTTATTAGACCATTGACGATTTATTAGACCATTGACGATTTATTATGAGGCTATACGAAGTGTTTCGCCATCAATAAAAGGTCGTCTGCTGAATACTCAATGTGGACGTCCCGAGACCATTGTCACATTACGGGTCAATATAGCGATACGTTCACTTTTCTTGTAATTACTGAAACTTTCGTATTTATTCGACCATTGACGATTTATTAGACCATTGACGATTTATTCGACTATTGACGATTTATTAGACCATTGACGATTTATTATGAGGCTGTACGAAGTGCTTCACCATCAATAAAAGGTCGTCTGCTGAATACTCAATGTGGACGTCCCGAGACCATTGTCACATTACGGGTCAATATAGCGATACGTTCACTTTTCTTGTAATTACTGAAACTTTCGTATTTATTCGATCATTGACGATTTATTAGACTATAGACGATTTATTAGACCATTGGAGATTTATTAGACCATTGACGATTTATTAGACCATTGACGATTTATTATGAGGCTGTACGAAGTGCTTCGCCATCAATAAAAGGTCGTCTGCTGAATACTCAATGTGGACGTCCCGAGACCATTGTCACATTACGGGTCAATATAGTGATACGTTTACTTTTCTTGTAATTACTGAAACTTTCGTATTTAATCGACCATTGACGATTTATTAGACCATTGACGATTTATTAGACCGTTGACGATGTATTAGACCATTGACGATTTATTATGAGACTGGATGACTTTAGTCCATTAAGGAATCTTAACAAAACCCTCCGAAATAATGTTTTTGTGTATTTGTAGGGGAAAAACTAATCGCCAACGACAAGTACTCGATGTCGGAGACGCAACTGACTGAATACTCTCTTCTTATGAATTTGACAATACGTTCCTTAGAAAAGAAAGATTTTGGAGGATACATCTGCACCTCTTCGAACGCCATGGGGAAAGCGGAAGGCGCTGTGAGGCTTCAAGGTAAGCACCTCTCGAAACCTTCAACGGTAAAATTTCCATCTCATCTCACCTTGCAGGTACTATCCGAATTGAAAACGGTGAAATATGGCTATTTGGTAAATTAGGCTAAGTGCACTGCTAGAACAAAAGCAATCAAGTGAGCAAGCAGCGCTTAAACAATTGTTTTATAGAGTTAAATGTGTGTATAATACAGATTAGTCTTAATATAAACTTTATTTGCGCTAATGGCAGCTTACTTTGCGGCGGGAACACTTTGTCGCTTGTGTAGTATGCGTGTTTTCTCACGATCTTGATAAAGTTATACACTTGCGTATGAACTAGGACCCAACTTTTAACAGAACAATTTGAACATGAAGAGCAATTTCCTTCACCTCCTGTATAATTCAAGCTCGGATTGGAAAACCTTTCATCTGTGTTATCTGCATATTAGTTTTGCTCGTTTTAAGCATTCAAGTGAACGTTTAGTTAAGGGGAATACCCTATTCCTCCTTCACCCGATTGGGGAACCCTCTGGTGGAAAAATTGGAAATTACAAACTACAACCTTGGTGTACAAAAAACAAAAGTCTTCAGTTCAAAAAGATTTCAATTAAAAAAGTTTTCAGTTCCAAAAGTTTCAGTTCAAACTGTTTTCAATTCAAAAAGTGTCAGTTCAAAAAGTTTTCGGTACAAAAAGTTTCCGTTCAAAAAGTTTTCAGTTCTAAACCGTAACATATCAAATTGTTCTGTTCCAGAATTGCACCTAATACTAAAGTCAACAAGTACTGCCAGCACGCCGAGACATCACGAGATAAAGCCGAAGAAGCAGCCGCACAAAGAAAAGCCGAAAAAATACAAGAGGCCGCCTAAAGGGCGCAAAGACCCGAACGGGGACGAGAAGGAAGAAGAGGACGAAGCAGATTCGACAACAACACCAATTACCGAACTGAGATTACCCCCCCAAATCCACACAGCCATTCCTCCTAGCGTAAGCCGATCTCCCCCTTGGACTATATTGAACGATGTAGCTTCTCATAATAAACCAATGGGTCTAGTTTGTGTTGCAGTAATTGTATTAATTCGATTGTATCGATTATAATATATCTATCGGTGTTAAATCTAATGTCAAGGTGGGATGCGTTTGAGAGAAGAGACCGACCACGAAATTATATACAACTACATTTTTAAAAATCCTATTTAAAGTAGTCGTTCGACTAAAGACTTCATGCAAATCTGAAGTAAAATAATGTCTTCCCTGAAAATTTTGCGAAGTAATTCTTTACTGAATTTTTGAGCATGCATATCACCAGCGCCACGTCTTCCCCGTTTTTTATTTTTCCGTTCGAGAATGTGTGACCCCTAAGGCGGCAAATGCCCACCCCTAAACTAAAGGGACCTTTGCCGCCTTAAAAACTCTGGTTTTTCTACTTTCAGTTCGATTAGAAACTTTAACGTCTTCCTACTTACGAATATAAATTAATATATGAAAGTCGCGACAATTGTTTACATGTTTGTTATAGAAGTGTAAATAACGATTTTAAATCATTTACGAACATAATTGTTATTTAGTTGATACAAAGAAGAAAACGTATCCTTAATTTAAATATAGCCCTTAGTACAATGAATTCAATAAGTATTTTTGAACATATTTATACTAATACTGATAGAAAAGAACATTGCGGTATTTTTTACAAAGGATTCTGATATTATTTAACAAAAGTTTATAGAAACGAAAAAAATAAAAACCCAACTGGATAATAAACAAATGCAGAGTACATAATAACTAAAATCCAAAATACATAAACAAAAAGAGCGAAACAATCATTTAAAGAATGTCTCCTAGTGTAGAAATTATGTAGCCTAACTGAGGATCTAAACTGTTAAACAATATTTGTTAATTATATATTATAAAATTGATGTATTGTGTACGTACGTATATACCTTTACCTCAATCAAGTTGAACTTGTAAAATTGATGACAATAATTACAATTCAATAAATCATTTATATAACTACTTGAGCTGAACCTTATTTGCCGGATTTCCATCACATGAGGGTTTTCATTAGACGCCGTGATTTGGATCACATACCAAGAGAATGAGGGACAAATTGGATTTACAGTTTTTGGCGTAGCTGTCTGTCCCTTTCTTTCGCAGGTAGCTTCCTGCAACTCGGTCTCTCTCCATTGCCAGCGGTTGTTTTCTTATCTATGTGATTTGAATCCTAGCTAAGCGATTAGAATCCTAGTTAAGCGATTAGAATCTTAGCTAAATAGTTTGCATCCTGGATGAGTGGTTTACATCCTAGCTAAATAGTTTATATCCTAGCTAAATTGTTTGTATCCTAAATAAATGGTTTGCATCCTAGATAAATGTTTTGGATCATTAGATAATTTGCATCCTAGGTAAATGGTTTGTATACTAGATAAATGGTTTGTATGCTAGATAAATGGTTTATATATTAGATAAATGGTTTGCATACTAGATAAATGGTTTGTATACTAGATAAATGGTTTGTATACTAGATTGCCAATCCCAAGAAATCATTGAGGTTTATCTTTAACTAAACAACACCCCTGAGTTTAGGATTTAATGGAGTTCTCATCACATTAGCGTTTCATTCCTTAATGCAACCCTATAAGAGAATCTTCCACTTTGGATTTTTATTGTTTCACATAAATAGAACTCCAAGGGGACTTAATGTTTATGATGAGATGTTTTAGTTTATCGCACAAGTGGGTTAAGTTTCATCTTGATATTTAATTTTATTTACTTAGTAGTCTGAGAGTACTAATTTTACTATGCTTTAATACTATTTTAAATTCTAATCCAATGTTTCGTGTATGCCGACAACAGCAAGCTTCAGAAACTAGAGTGAGAGAGAGAGAGAGTGAGAGAGAGAGGGAGAGAGAGAGAGAGAGAGAGGGAGAGAGAGAGATGCGCGAGCCAAGTGAAGAAAAACTGTTCATTAATCATTATGTGAGAAACATTTCCGACGTTTTGTAATTCTAGTTCCGTACACTCCGATAAGACTAAACTTTATTCTAAAAGCGTGAACATTATTGTCATGCATTTTAAGCGAGTTTGAATAGCGCCGATGGCTCGAAGGGCTACACTTTGAAGGCAAATTTGCATATAACTATTAGAGATTAGACTAGCCCAAATTTAATTTTAACGGGAAATGAAGGACGAAGATTGAGTGATCCCACTCAGTAGGATCACAAACGTGCGATTATTGACTTTTTTTACAAACAATGTTTATTTTTTCAAACAACGTTTATTTTTTTCAAACAATGCTTTTTTTTACACAACATTTTTGGGGACGAATAATTACCAGGTGTGACGAAAAATACTTTTATTTGTTTAAATTTCATTTATACAATAATATAAAAAATACGTTGGAAACTTAACTTCATACATTGTAACATCGTCTAAAACAGTTAATTACAACGAGACGTCAAGGGTCACTTTTCTTGTAAACATGCAAACTGCAGTTAGGGAACGAAGAAATTCGCTTCATAATTGGAAAACAGTCGCTTTATAAAAAATAGTTTTGCAATAAACTAAAATATGTACATTTCCCAAATCTTCAAAAAGAGAACGTTTTTAAAATAGTTTTCTTAGTTTTCCTAATTACAGTTTGCTGTGCTATGAGGTGAGTTGACGACAATTCTAATAACACATTTTTTATATATGAGGATAAAACCCTCTTAACCATTTTTCCGATTTGTAGCAATTTATCAATAACATATGTTGACAATGCCCAAATTTTAAAGAAATAAAAATTGGTAAGATGGCTTTGGGGCCCATACATTTTCACATATGCGTTAAATAATCTACAATTAACACAGTTACACTAACGAATTTTTTGGGCCTTTTGTACATACAGAGAATCGGCGACTTAAATTACGAATATCACTGAAATTTATGATAAATCCAAATTTCGGGCTAGTTTACAAAATAAAATAAAGCTAGGATTAGGGAATAATGCCAATTCAGACCCTTTTTCGGTTTTTGTTTCTCCTAAAAGCAACAAAGGAATGATTTGTTATTAAGGAGTGTGGAATGATGCTCTCAAATGCATGTGTGTGGTTTATCCAATAAGTGTGTTATGTGAGATTATGTTTTGTTTTGGAAAAAAAGTGCGGAGTTATTAACGAAAATTCTCAATTGGTATCACTGGCTTAAAGCCTAAGGAACAAATGTTGGGACAAAAGTACAAAGGTTAAATTTTTTAAATTTTGTACAAAGGTTAAATTTTTAAAATGTTGTACAAAGGTTAAATTTTTTAAATTTTGTACAAAGGTTAAATTTTTTAAATTTTGTACAAAGGTTAAATTTTTTAAATTTTGTACAAAGAATACATTTTTTAATTTTGTGCTAAGATTTAATCAAAGAGCCAAGAATTCCGAAGATGTTTTGTCTTTGAATGAAACGGGATAGGGCGAGGGGGTGCAGAACCGTCTTACTCTATCTACTTTTTTTATTTTCGTCACGAATTATCAGGGTCTTTCTATACTAACATCAAGTTTGTTGATATAGAGCGTAAACATACGTACTAGGTATACAAATATGATAATACAGATACGTAAAAAATTTTTTTAGCTGCAAATTTTGAAAATTTAGACTTGGTGACATTTTTGTTTAACTGAGGGGATATAATCTTGGTGTAAAGCTGCGATAAGGTTCATGTTTATCGATATTTTCAAAATAAATTGTATTCAACTATACAGTTTTATAATGTTAAGTTGTTTCTCTGGATGTTGATGTTCAGTCTCAATACGGAGTAGGTCAGTGGCAGCAATTTTCAAGATCCTAAATATAGATCCTAACAATAGTGTTCCCTACATTTACGTTAGCTATAATTAAGTACACAAGAATCGTGTGCAAAATAAAATATATTTTAAGAGCCAACAATACCTATGTTTTATCGATACCACGACTGTTAACCAACCTATGACTAATATCCTACCTGCTAGTAAGTTCTTAAAAGCAAAAATATGACACAAATCGTTATTGGTTCTAGTTATGAAAAATACTTCTGGATAAATTTTGGTCATGAAATGCAGTATAATTTACACGGAATGATTTTATTGTTTAAAATAAGCGCTTTTCGTAAGAAAACAGGCTGTGTACGTTACCCTCTATTTGGGCTGAATAGGATCGTCTCTCGAATCGTAGCTCGCCGGAATACATCATGTCTCTGGAAATAGAAGAAAGAAATATATAAATACTAGAAAAAAAATTTAAAAGAAAAACAAAATTAAAAGAAAAACAAAATTAAAAGAAAAACAAAATTAAATGAAAACGTGACGTATGAAAATGAGGTAAAAGTACGTAAGCGTATAAAACTTACCTAAGCGCATTTAATGACTTTGCACCGATATCTTGACATCCATGCCTCAACCCAGTTTGCAGGTACGGCACGAACCTCAATACTGATCCTTTGTCGACGATGGACCCGCTAACTCCTTGAGCAACTTTAAGTTTATCGTTGTCGCTATGGAAATACCTATTTTTGGCGGTTCCGTCTTTCATATTCATAGCCTCGATGCTACCCATGCCTCGGTATTTCTTAAGTCTCACGCCGTCCGAAAAGAAATATTCTCCGGGAGCCTCGGATGTCCCGGCCAAAAGTGAGCCCATCATTACCGTCGAGGCTCCAAGGGAAAGTCCCTTTATGATATGCCCAATTGATTGGATACCCCCGTCAGCGATAATTGGGACCCCAAACTTTTTGGCATATTCGGAAACTTTGTAGACAGCTGTTGCCTGAGGCCGACCAACAGCCATCACCTCCTGAGTTATACAAATGCTGCCACTGCCCATTCCGACACGAAGGGCATCCACTCCTGCGTCAATGAGATTCTTCGCTTGTTGTACTGTAACAACTATATTTCGCCATTTAAAAATAATAGCAATTTAAAAATAATCGCCATTCAAAGATATCATCAAAAATGAAAATGTAAATTGGCGACCAAAATTAACGGAACACCTACGAGCAAGCAAATATTTCGGTCATTTTCAAAACTGTGTAACTCCGAGAAAAATGATCATACGAAATTCCTTTCTATATCATTATCAAGGAAAAACTCTCTACTTTTCGATTCTGCAAGTTAAAAGTTTCTATTTTAAAAGGAAAGCTAATTTTTTATGTGAGGAACGAAAAAGAAAAATTTTGGTTAAAATTTCTCAAAATTCAAACAAGTCCACGGACTTCAATAATTTTTTTCGAATAATTTCTCCAAATGCATTTTGTAGCATGAATATTTCTCTATGTATTCCACTTTAATTCATTTTTCTGCGACAATTTTTAACGAAATTATTGACAATTAAAGAAAAACTCGCACTCTTGACTTTTAACTGTCATAACTTCCGATAGCAAAGGGCAATCTGCATTTAGTCTACGGCATAAAAAACCCTATAAAATAATTTATTATACCAATGAGTTTAGTTTTCCATAAAGTGACTTTTTTACTAGGTGAATTTTGTTCAAAAATGATGTTGAAATTTACGAATTTGCAGGGTCGCAAAAAAACATACCGTTTCCACCAATCACTTGAAGAGCAGGATATTTCTTCTTAATGTACTTAATCATCTCGATTTGATATGACGAGTTTCCCTGAGAAGAGTCCAAAACTACAACATCGACGCCGGCACCGACTAGGACATCCAAACGATGTTTGTCATCGTCTCGTGTCCCAATCGCCGCCCCAACCAACAACTGCTTGTTATCGTCTTTTGAAGCAATCGGGTAGTTCTTGGCCTTCTTTATATCAGTTCGAGCCATCAAAGCCAGCAGCTTGCCATCCGAGCTGACTATCGGAAGTTTTCCCTTTTTGCTCTTCTCCAAAATCGAGTTGGCATCTTCCAAAGTGATCCCAGCTTGGGCAACTACCAAATCGTCAACCTTCGTCATAACCCGTTCTAACTGGATGTTCGGGTACTGGTCGTTACCTTCCAAGAAATCAAAATCTCGAGACGTTACCATCCCGACCAATTTGCCTCCCAGTTGGCCATTTTCCGTAATGGGAACCCCACAGAAACCGTTCTCTTTCTTCACGTTCAGGATGTCTGCGATCTGCAACAAATTTTAAAGTAAAAATTTCTTTTTTGATATCTGTCTATTTATTTTGCTATGCAATCCTACCGACTGCGCCATAGATTTGTTTACTTTGCTACAAAAATCCTACTGACTGTGCCAGTTATGGTATCAGGCATCATCGCACATAATCACAAAATCTCAGAAATTACATACAGATTGATCTGCACAGTACAACCGACAAGACAAACATTTTTTTTATTTCTCACTGTGTTCTTTATAAAATATATCTACATTTGAACTGTTTGAAGAATGGGTTAATTGAATAAGTAACCTTACTGTGTTTCTGGGACAAAGCACAATTGGATCTCTGATGAAGCCGTGTTTGTATTTCTTCACTTTGTGGACTTCATTTGCTTGGTATTCTGGGAGACAGTTATGATGTATAATTCCAATTCCGCCACAAAGCTAGAATTCGAAAAAATTATTATTATTATTCTTATTATAAATTAAACTTGCAATTAAAAATTAAAATTTCATTATAAAAATTAAAAGTTGGTTTATAGAATTTAACAGGAACTTACAGCCATGGCTATAGCCATATCTGCTTCAGTGACGGTATCCATGGGAGATGAAACCAATGGAGCTTTTAATGTGATTTTTTTTGTCAGTGGAGAAGTTAATTCCTGAAAATACGTAAATTCATTTTTGCACACTAATATATGCAAAATAGTATAAATTCGTCGTGTATACATTTTTAATTAAGTTAAAAAATTAAAGATTTTTGTTTAAATACAGAAGGTTACATTAGGTTCAATCAGATTAGATCCAGTGGGAGCCAGATCTTTGTACGTTCTCATTGATATATGACGACATCCACAATTACCCATTTTAATAATTGAATAATTACTTAACAATCTCAATTAGTAATTAATAACAATACTAATAATAGTTACAATTACATCAAAAATTTACATAAAGGTATACTCACAACTTGCTCGGCTGCAAAGTCTATATAACCAGGAAGTATAATGAAATCACTAAAAAAAAAGAAAACAAAATTAATAGCAATTCCTTCCCTATTTTAAATACTTACTTGTAGGTAAGACCATTGCCTGAACTAATAAGGTCCTTTGCAGAAATGCCATCTTCTGCAATCTCGTAGACGATGTGGTTTTTGCTTTTGCCGCAATGATTTGCCATCTACAATACAAAACAAATTTAATATCCGAGTAGTAAGTGGAAAACAAAAGACAACTAGAAACATAAGAACTGCGTACTTTTTAGTACACACGTGGCGTGGAGGTTATGTCGCCGAAAATCAATAATAATGAGTGTAATATACAATATTTAACTGCCTAACTCTGGCAAAAGTCGTTGATTTTAACAATTTATGGTGTCTCCGGTGGGTGCACTCTTAACTCTTTTTATTTGCCCAAAAGAACCTGACTAACTTTAAATTGTTGATAAAGGTGGAAGAGACACACTGTATTGAAAGATTAACGAGTAGCGAAACATATACTCAGAATAGGCAACCTGTGAGACAGTGAATATGGAATGCTCAATTATCGACAATCATTATTAGATACATTTATTATTATTTAATAATATTAATAAGAACTGTTACGTTTTCAGAACTTGTACAAATGTTTATAATATTTTTTAATATGTAATGTATATGTCACGCCGCTTTGGCTCATTGTACTGTCTACTGTCTCGCCTGCACTTGGCGAGCTGTAAGAGGAGGTGAAACAAGACTTGCTTCAGAGTTGTTCTGCTAACTTTTTATGAATCATATAAATTCATTACATTCCTTATTTTGTTAAAATCAACATATTTATTACAAATATGTATTCAAATTCTTTGCAAATTTTTATACATGAACATTTCGCAAAACTTGTCTTATCATTATTTATCTAAAAAATAAAGAACGAAGATTTTTAACTAATTTAAATGTAATGAATTTATACCTTCCATACAAACTTATCAGAAGAAGTTTGAAACAAGCAGAAATAATAGCGGAATCGTGTCGCGGGCCATAAACTACGTATAGATTCTGTTTTTAACTAATTTCGCCGAAAAACGGACAAACCCTTAGCGTAATTTTTTGAATATTCCCCGGCAGTAATTGCCACGACGTCATCGTGACGTCTCATGCATCTATTGGTTGTCAGCTGCGAAACCCATCTCTTATTGGTGGGTAACATTTACGTCATAGCTGATAACTTCAATATGGTTGCCTAAACGTTGCAATGGTTGCTTGAATGTTGCAATGATTGCTTGAATGTTGCAATGATTGCTTGAATGTTGCAATGATTGCTTGAACGTCAAAAGAAAAAAAAAACACATTTAAGTATAATGCAAAATATAATAATCACTGTTTAACATTTACATATTACATTTGAAAACAATCAGATCACATGGTGAAAACAATTAGATCACATGGTGAAAACAATCAGATCATATGGTGAAAGCAATCAGATCACATGGTGAAATAAATAAGTACAAATCTAGAGCTAGCATTGTGAAAAACTAACAATGCGACAAAATACTTATATTCCTAGGTAAGACACAAATCTCAGTGCTTATTGCTCTACAGCGATCCGGAAATACGTTTTTCCAAATTTCCACCTAAAACACGCTTTTCTCATAAGTGAACAAACTGTGGACTTTCCCCTCAAGTTGAGCAGAATATGATCTCTTCTCGAATCTTAGTTGGCCGGAATACATGATATTATTTAGTTTCTTGAGCGACCTGACCCCTATGTCCTGCAATCCGTGACGTAATCCGCATTGTAAGTAAGGAACAAATCGTAATACTGATCCTTTATCCACGATGCAACCGCTGACCCCTTGAGCAACTTTGATTTTGTCACCATCGCCATGGAAATACCGATTCATCGCCGTGGCATCTTCTCTAGTCATAGCTTCGATACTCCCCATCCCTCGGTACTTCTTGAGCTTCACCCCATCGGATAGGAAATATTCTCCTGGAGCTTCGGAAGTACCAGCCAGCAAAGAACCCATCATAGCCGTTGAAGCTCCCAAGGCCAAAGCTTTCGTTATGTGGCCAATCGACTGGATCCCACCGTCTGCTATAATCGGAATTCCGAACTTTTTTGCATACTCGGCCACTTTGTATACAGCTGTGGCTTGAGGTCTTCCGACTGCCATAACTTCCTGAGTTATACAAATACTGCCACTTCCCATTCCTACCCTGAGACCATCGACTCCGGCTTGGATCAGATTTTGCGCTTGTCTTGTCGTCACCACTGCAAGAAAATGGTTTATTAGTGAAGTCGACAAGTCCAAAATCTGAAAGTTTTGTCATTGATGTTTCTAAAGTTTTGTTGATGAAGTTCTAAACTTCTGTTAGTGAAGTTCTAAACTTCTGTTAGTGAATTTCTAAACTTCTGTTAGTGAAGTTCTAAACTTCTGTTAGTGAAGTTCTAAAGTTCTGTTAGTGAAGTACTAAACTTCTGTTAGTGAATTTCTAAACTTCTGTCAATGAAGTTCTAAACTTCTGTTAGTGAAGTTCTAAACTTCTGTTAGTGAAGTTCTAAACTTCTGTTAGTGAAGCTCTAAACTTCTGTTAGTGAGGTTCTAACCTTCTGTCAGTGAAGTTCTAAACTTCTGTTAGTGAGGTTCTAACCTTCTGTCAGTGAAGTTCTAAACTTCTGTTAGTGAGGTTCTAAACTTCTGTTACTGAAGTTCTAAACTTCTGTTACTGAAGTTCTAAATTTCGGTTACTGAAGTTCTAAATTTTCATGATTGAAGTCCAAAACTTTTGCCACACAAGATTCTAAAATTTTGTCAGTGACCTTCGAAAGTTTCGAAAGTTTTGTCTAACTTACCATTTCCCCCAATCACTTCCAAATTCGGATGAGTCCTTTTAATGTACTTAATCATTTCGACTTGATAAGCCGAATTTCCCTGAGAGGAATCCAAAACGACGACGTCCACTCCAGCTTGGACCAACATCTTGAGCCTCTGCTTATCCTCATCTCGTGTTCCAATAGCAGCACCCACGATGAGCTGCTTGTTATCATCTTTCGAAGCAATGGGATAACTCTTCGCCTTCTTTAAGTCAGTCCGAGCAGTCAAAGACAAAAGCCTTCCTTCCGCATTGACAATGGGCAACTTCCCCTTCTTGCTCTTTTCTAATATAGAGTTCGCTTCGGAAAGAGTCACCCCCGCTGGAGCAGTCACGAGATCTTCCAACTTCGTCATCACCTTATCCAATTTGATGTCCAGGTAAGACGGATCGCCTTTGAGGAAGTCAAAATCTCGAGATGTGACTATCCCCACCAATTTGCTGTGTAATTTTCCATCCTCAGTCAAGGGAACCCCCGAAAAACCATGTTCTTTTTTGACCTTCAAAATGTCGGCGATAGTGTTCGTGGGGGCTAATACTATTGGATCATGGATGAAGCCGTGTTTATACTTTTTTACTTTGTGGACTTCGTTTGATTGGTATTCTGGGGTGCAGTTGTGGTGGATGATTCCAATTCCTCCACAAAGCTGGAAATGAGTTTGTTGAGTACTCTTAGTCGAATCGTAGCGCAGAGAATTTGCTTCGATTCAAGTAAGTGTAGTCGAAGGTTTTGGTTGCAAAATATAAGTGCTCAATATAAATGCAAAAAATAAGTGATCGATATAAATGCAAGAAATAAATGCTTAAACTTACTGCCATAGCAATTGCCATGTCGGCTTCCGTAACAGTGTCCATAGGCGAAGAAACCAATGGAGCTTTAAGCGTAATCTTTTTGGTGAGTTTCGTCGACAAATCCTAGACAACAACTTAAATTAACAATGTTACAAAAACATGTCTGGTTAAGGTCAAAAAAATCTCTGGTGTTGGCTTACGAAATAGACAGTGCACAAACAGAGGCGACATTACTGAGAAAGAGATGCATGAAAGGTGTTCCTGCTAAGTTGAACATCGTCATTGACGAACCTTTGAAGTTCAAGTGTGAACATTTGAACTTCAAAGGTGAACACTTGAACTTCAAAGGTGAACATTTGAACTTCAAAGGTGAACACTTGAGCTTGAAAGGTGAACACTTGGACTTCAAAGGTGAACATTTGAACTTCAAAGGTGAACACTTGGACTTCAAAGGTGAACATTTGAACTTCAAAGGTGAACACTTGAGCTTCAAAAGTGAACACTTGAACTTCAAAGGTGAAGCTTACAAGGAACAGAGAGTATACACAAAATGAAAGTTGGCAGTTAGAAAGAATTGATTGTATACTTGCTAGTGGAGTAGGATGGATGTCATTTCCTCGGCAGTGCTGTACCAGAAGTTTGACTATCTACTCGACTATGTTTTTACGAATATCCTGACCTGAGAGTCCTGACAGAAAGAGTATGTTTGTATTTACAATACTATTCTCTTCAAAAAGACTTCTTAAGTCTTCAACTAATCCTAAAATTATGATACAAAAATTGTGACTTGAAAAATTTTAACTTTAAAAAATTTATCTTTAAAAATTATGACTTTAAAAATATGATTTTAAAAGTGATACCAGTTGATTTTGTCATAAATGGTATAAAGATTTATGTCGTAGGAGGTAGAAGTATGTTATGGAGTAGCAAAGAAACAATTAGCAGGAATTTTTTGAAGAGAATAATACGTGAAAATGTCTGGTTCTTAAATCTATATATATACAACTTTATACAAGATTTATATCCTTGTGTGAATTGGTGACGATTAGATTAGATCTGCAAATTGCCTTTCATGTATGTGTAAATAAAAAATGGTATCAACAACCAAACATCCAAACTTCCTTTAACAACTACATTGTTTCCAGATAATGTTAACAATTATTAATAGTTAGATTTAGTAATAGTTGTCAAGTAATGGTTGTCAAGTAATGGTTGTTAAGTAATGGTAGTAAAGAAATGATTATCGATTAGTAGGGAATTGTTTTATTTAGTTAAATTTATTTACATAGTAAACAGTAAGTAAGTAAAATGGTCAAAATAGGAAAAGGTGCTCTTTATACAGTAATGGGTTTTCTTATATCTAAATTAAGCGGCATGGTGTTTATGGTGGATCAAGACGATTGGCAATGGAGAAGTGGTTTTCGGATAGGTTGCATTTATGGCAAAATTAGGGAAAGTTGGAGAGTTTCTGACCTCAGTGCTTATGTGAAAACTTCAACAGTTCATTCGTTCAAGCACTTAAGATCGAGTTGGGACTCTATCTCAACACCCTACCGTATCCTACCTAGCGGTATATCCTGAGAAATAACACGATAGGTATTATTAGAAGATGCTTACCACGTCATCAGCTGCAAAATCTATATATCCTGGGAGAATGATGAAGTCACTAGAAGCAATGAAATAACAAAGGTCAACTGAGGTTTAGTAACGGTAGCTAGATTAATATCATAATCATAGATTAATATCATAATCACAGATTAATAATATGTTGAGCAACAAAGATCGTAAGTAAACTTACTTGTAAGTCAAGCCACTGCCATTCTTCATCATTTCTTGTGCAGAGATTCCATCGTCAAACACATCGTCTTCCTCGTTGCAATTATTATGGTTTTGGTTAATATGATTCTCCATTTTTCTAGATTAAGGAGGAACGGTTACTATTATATTCTTTACTAAAGATTATAAAAATATATTAAATGTACATTTTTTCCAAGAACTCACGTGGTTTATTTGAGGTTAAATATTTTCGTAAATTCGGCTTTTGTTGGCTCTACTAAGGGGTAGCGGTTAGAGAAAATGGGGTGCACTAAAAATGGTTCCACTTTTGCCGAAGAAATAAATCGATATAAAGGAGAAAACTAATTTTAACCGAGTTTCACCCCTCCTTCACCGTCTAGTAAAAGTCATTAGCAATGTCGTTGGTCATTAGCACCTGATCACATGGAGAGGTTGTATTTGTCATTAATTACATCTGTTGGAAATTAGAGGAACTACTCGATCTGTTCTTCTTATTCTTTGGTTTAGCGTCCTTGGGTTTGTTCGGTGAGTTGTCCGGTGTTGTCGGAGCAATAATCGACCAATAGCTTTTGAGATACACTTTGAAATTTGAATTTGATTGGCCGTTTGTTGCTGCGAGCAGGACAATTCATCAAACAGACCATTTGAGTTCTTCTCGGTGACATTTTGCGTTTGCAGAAAGGTTATAACGCTGAAAAATTTAAGTTTTACATTGGTAAGGTATTAATTACGTCTTAAATGAGTATTTACCTCTAAAATTAGTAATTACCTCTTATATTATTAAAGATTAATTCCATCTAGATACTTTCATTCAACTTAACCTACTAAAAAGCTAAAAGTTTGGTATTTATTGATATTCCCGCGAAAACATCATTAACCAACAAAGTTGACCATTAAGCTAAGAGCATTTATTAACTTAAAACGTAAAGTTTTTCATGAAACCATATAAACACCATCAGAATGGATTTCGTTGCTCACCCTGTACACATATGACAGTTACATTAGGGATTTTATCTCTACTGTAGTGAAGTGTGTGTCCTTGAGCAATACTTCGTAGCCGTCAAGTACAATGTAACCTCAGAGGTATTTACCATTCGATTTTCCTTTGCTATCATTGGTTCAACCGTTAAATTTGAAACATCTTGGACATCTTCGCACTTTCCGAGAAACCATCGGGAACCCACCGAGCAAACCACCAGGCAAAGTACTAGCAAAAAAGCTAGAAGAAATATTCCGCCTAATGTTGTTCAAATGGCATAACCTCCAACCTGTGAAGGAGGCAATGTTTATCTAAAGACATCATGGTGGTAGCAAGATTATGTAAAAAAATTGTGTGGCATTGTTGAGCTTAGAGCTGGCCTGATAGTGAAACTGATTGGATTTCTAGGAAGTCGATTGGATTTCCAGGAAGCCGATTGGATATCCAGGAAGGCGATTGGATATCCAGGAAGCCGATTGGATATCCAGGAAGCCGATTGGATTTCCAGGAAGCCTATTGGATATCCAGGAAGCCGATTGGATATCCAGGAAGCCTATTGGCTATCCAAGAAGCCGATTGGATATCCAGGAAGCCTATTGGCTATCCAAGAAGCCGATCGGATATCCAGGAAGCCTATTGGATATCCAGGGAGCCTATTGGATTTCCAGGAAGTCAATTGGGTTTCCAGGAAGCAGATTGGATTTCCAGAAAGCTGATTGGACTTCCGGAAAATGGCAGCTTCGGATGATGAAGTTCCTAGTACAAGCTTCGAAGAAGTCGGCCGAGGCTGCCGATCGAAGAAGAAGCAAACGGATCCTTCATTTTGCCCCGTCTGCAGCATAACCATCAGACCTCAAGAAGTCGAGTCTCACTACCTGATGGAACTCGAGAAGCTCAGCAAAGTGTTCAACAGCAAGTGTAAGCAAAATGGGAAGAACAACTGCTTGTCGCCTCCGGCTGCGAACGGTGTGTCGGAAACGAACGCCGACAATTCCTGGCAGAAATTCCAAAAGGTTCGCTTCAATCGGCAAAATCGTCAGAAGAACAAATCTCGTAAACGTCGACATGACCACGAGGAAATTCTCTGCCCTGTTTGTAACACTCCGACCTCCGAAGACATAAACGTCCACGTGGAGAAATGTCTCCGGAGGTCGGAAGTGAACAGTGACAGTGACGAAAATATCGATGTCGAAGGTTACGAGGAGTACGAATGGGCAGGTGAATCTCGAGTACGTTCCACTAGCATGCTGGGAGTGAACTTTGCGAATCTGGGAATGTCGATTTCCCGAACTGACGAAGACGAAGACCTCGTCGTCGACGGCGACGATACGCAACTCTACGGATTAGCACAATACACGGAGAAGGACATTATCCTCCCGGGTACGGTTGATAAAGAATCTGACGCTTTGCGCAAAGCCGTCATAGGAGCAGAGGGGAAGAAGAGTCCGGCTAAACCTTCCAAGAAGCAGAGCGAAGACGAGAGCTTGACGGCGTCTGGCGATCCGATCGTCGAGGCCCTGAAGAACCGCATCCGAGATTTGGAAAGCCGGGAGAACAACCAAGACGAAGTGTATAAATGTTTGATTTGCATGGAACGGTACAGAACACCAGTGATATCGGTTTGTTGTTGGCATGTTCATTGCGAAGTTTGTTGGCTTCAGACTTTAGGAGCGAAAAAACTTTGTCCGCAATGTAACATGATTACATCCCCCACAGACCTTAGGCGCATTTATATGTGAGTTGTAATTTGATACTTTTTACTCTATTTTAGGATGACAAATAAATGATGTTATTTTAAGCCCAGGTGTTGTCAAGACTATTATTCTGGTGGTGGTGGTAAGACTACTAGTAGATTAGAAGACTGTACGTAATGAGAAGATTGTGTTGATAATGGTTAAACTATTATTTGATAATTGTGACATTATTACTAGGTAATTGTAAGACTATTATTAGGTCATTGTCAGACTATTACTTGATAATCAGACTATTACTTGATAATCAGATTATTACTTGATAATCAGACTATTACTTGATAATCAGACTATTACTTGATAATAGTAAGACTTACTTGATAATAATGAGATCATTACTTGATGATAGTAAAACTATATTAATTGATACTAACTAGTAAGATAAGTAGTTATTAGTGATTCTAATGTAAGATTTGTTTTAAACCAATTATATTTTGAACTAACACTTTTTAACCAAAGTTGTCATTATAACTTAAGAAGATTTTTGGAAAAAAAGTGCGAGAACGGAGGTAAGTAATAAATCAATTACACAATATATGAATAGATCATTTTTATCAATCCCAAGAACATACAAACAATTGCATCACAGTAAGTATTTCTTTTCTTTTTTATACAAATATATATATAAACATATTTACTTAGAAAAGAAGATATTTGGGAAAAACTCAAATAGTAGCAGAAGAAAGATAGAAAAAGTTCAAAGATAGCCGAAAGATCATGTGTATCAAACAAACAGCCAAGTTAAGATAAATAAAAACCATCTTATCAAAAACCTTCATTTTATTCATCTGTCTCTATACATATTGACTTACACGTTGCCGTCAGTTTCGCCTGACGATCAAACCGGTTTTATTTGTGCTCAAATTACAATTCAGTGTGGTGCGAAGGGAATTTCTTGAGTATAGCGTGGTACAGGTTGTAGAAGGCGTATATGCTGACAGTAATGATGACGATCAGAGCCACTCCAAAGACCACACTCAAAAAACTTCCGTCAATGACACAAGCTGCGGAGTTGCTTCTTCTGGACTCTTCTAGCTCCAAATCGGCGATTTTGCGCTCCGCCATCATTCGCTTCATGTTGTTTAGTCTTTGGCGTAGCTCGTCTACGGTTTCGCTTGCATTCGCTTCCTCTACTGGAAAAAAGGAAATAAATTATTGATGGGACATTGAACCCTTCAGGAAAATCTTTACATCTCCCTTCCCCATTGACCTGTTCCAATGGAAATAATACGACTTCCGTTTTCCAACCTTCATCATATTATCCTGACAACACTTTTGACTTCCACAGTTCCAATATTTTGAAACCAATTTCTTTTGATGGTCCTTGTTGTCTATGTTTCCTGAGGTTCTTACCTTTCTTTTGATTAAAATCTTTGGATTGTGATTGCGAACGTGTAGATTAGAAGACCCATTTCTTAGTTGCTGCAAATTACTCTTGTAAGATGAACGAGGATTAAAACTGGGAAGGAGGATTAAAAATGGGAACGATGATAAAAAATGATAACGAGGACTAAAAATATGAAGGAAGATGTTCGTTGGTTGTCAACTACAACAATGCTGTGATAATGGTGATTCTGAGATGCAGTGGTCCATCCAATAAACCTTTTCTACGTCTACATAAGTAGTAGAATAAAGATGCGATGGACTTCTCTTTCTAGAATAATAAGGATTATTGTCATTACCTTTGTCCATCGCTGTTGGCGTCGTCGGTTATTTTCGAAAATGTACCATTATCGATTAAAAGAGGGATGGTGCACTGCACTCTGTCGTACGGGCGCGGGAGCAACTAGATCGAAAAGATGCGAATTCACCCACCTATCCTTCGGGATAGGAGAGAGGAGAGGAGAGACTTCTGCGTTTGGGTGGTCTGCGCGTGACTAGAGAATACCAGATCAGCCGGTTTGTTTTTATGATTTCCGCACAAGAGTAAGCCTATGCGTAACTCACTAACGAATCAAGTGCCCTTTTTTGTCTAAACCGTGGTAAATAGCAATATATACGGGTCGCAGTGGTCGGGATCTTTGGGAATCGGGTTGAAATTTGTTGAATTTGGCTAAGAGAGGGTCGCACCATCAGTGGTGGTCTTCAGGTTATAAAGTTGAGGTTTCCTGGATTCTGATTGATTGGATTGACTGGTGAGGGAATCCCGTTTTTAATTTCGAGGAAGACCTTGGAAGCCACCGGATGTACTCGTTCCTAGTGAATTGGGTTAGTGCTCAGTTCAGAAATTGAAGGATTGATGAAGAAGATTTATCGATTAGGTAATCCGGCGCGAAGTTGCAGTAGGCTTCACCACTCGCATAGAGCAACCAAGTCTCATGTATGCAACAGGTCTATTAAATTCGCGATCTCATATTAATGTACGATGTAAGTGTTCTCTGTTTCAGTGTTAGTAGCCATGTATGTATATGTACATAAAGAAACATATAAATACATATGTTCAAGTGCCAGAAGTCCTTCCTCAAAATTTAACTTGTCAAACAGACCGAAGGTCAGTCCACACTTTGACAACATTGTCACCTCTGGGCACTTAGCATTTTCAAAAATCATGAAAAGACGACTTATGGCATTATGTGCAATTTTATTTACATACATATGTACATATATTTAAGGGTAGTCCGGGTGAGTGTACGTGATGCTATCGATCTGCGATGCCGCCGTGATATTCTTTTCGGGATGCTGGGGCACGTGTCCATGTCCCTATGCTCTTGTAAATTCCTTCAATTAAGTTGTACCCCGTTCTCTAACACTATTGATTTCTAATGGGATGACGAAGCCGCCCTTATGTTGAAGATTCCTGCACGTTTTAAACAATGTGACCTCAGTGTTTCCCTTGCGTTTGATTATTGTGACTGCATTGTCAACATGGGTACCCGTGCTGCTGCATGTAAGCAACTCTATATTTATTCTATGTCTTCCTTTCTTACAATATGATTTATTTGTTTACGTATATGTTCTTCTTTCTTCTTTACTACTGTACAAACCACAGCGCGCCCACCACCCCCGGGTGATACTTGACTTTCCGTTTTAGTTACAGTAAAAATTCGTAGCTTGTATGACTACCAGCTTCGCTTGCAGCAGGGAGTGCAGCCACCTCCATCTGGCGTAGACATAGCAAACACCATTAAGTACTTTTCGCAAACGCTGCTTAGTAAGTACTCAAACTGTTGTATGATCCTACTGACTGCGCCGGTTCGTAATTGTTTATAACGATTTCAGCTGTCTTAAAAGATGTACCCAATTCGCCACTAGATCTGCTTAAAAAGCCAGAGATGGACGCAACACGCATGGGACTGTTTCCTAGCTTAGATTACAAAGGCCTTTACAATGCTTTAATTCCGTTCATAGAAGTTGCTCCTCTTATACAATATGGTTTACAGCGTAAGTACCCACATGCAGCAACGTCCCCCGAGACGGTAAAACCTTCTTCCTTCCAGCTTTCGGACAAGCAATGTTGCAATGCCTTGGTTGCCTTCTACCGTTTTTAGAACATGATTTGATAGACAATTTGCCTTACCTCACCGCATCTTCAATAGCTGTGCTACCAATCAGTTTGCATCAGGACGTCGTGAATTCTTTGTGTTTCTATATTTTGCCTTTCACGATAGGTAAGGACTTAAAGATCCTCGAAAGACTCATTCGCCCAAAAACTCGTTTCTTACAGGACGCTATAGCGATAAGGAACACGACATGAACCAATCGGTTTCTGCCGTTCTGATGATGGTGTTCCAATATTCGCCGAACACCGCGCACCACTGCCAGCTTTTGGAATGCTTGATGACGCTGAAGCAAAGCATCCTCAAAGACATCCTAAGCGTTATAGCATACGGCGCAAGCACAGCTAGATCTTCGGCAGCGAAATTGCTCTTTTATTATTGGCCTACGTTTAATGCTACTTTGTTTGATAGGAGGAACCTAATTTGCAAACTGGGAGGTAGGGTATTTCCAACGTTCTTCCTTTCTCCCAATTGTTCTTTCCGAATTTCTAATTGCCAAGTTGTCTCTTCAGAGTCTTCTCATTTCCGAGTCTTCTCTCTTCCGCGTCTTCTCTTTTCCACGTCTTCTCTTTTTCACGTCTTCTCTTTTCCACTTCTTCTCTTTTCCACGTCTTCTCTTTTCCATGTCTTCTCTTGTCCACGTCTTCTCTTTTCCACGTCTTCTCTTTTCCACTTCTTCTCTTGTCCACGTCTTCTCTTTTCCACGTCTTCTCTTTTCCACTTCTTCTCTTTCCCACGTCTTCTCTTTTCCATGTCTTCTCTTTTCCACGTCTTCTTCTTTTCACGTCTTCTCTTTTCCACTTCTTCTCTTTTCCACGTCTTCTCTTTTTTCACGTCTTCTCTTTTCCACGTCTTCTCTTTTCCACTTCTTCTCTTTTCCACGTCTTGTCTTTTCCACTTCTTCTCTTTTCCACGTCTTCTCTTTTCCATGTCTTCTCTTTTCCACGTCTTCTCTTTTTCACGTCTTCTCTTTTCCACTTCTTCTGTTTTCCACGTCTTCTCTTTTCCATGTCTTCTCTTGTCCACGTCTTCTCTTTTCCACGTCTTCTCTTTTCCGCGTCTTCTCTTTTCCACGTCTTCTCTTTTCCACGTCTTCTCTTTTCCACGTCTTCTCTTTTCCACTTCTTCTCTTTTCCACGTCTTCTCTTTTCCATGACTTCTCTTGTCCACGTCTTCTCTTTTCCACGTCTTCTCTTTTCCACTTCTTCTCTTTTCCATGTCTTCTCTTGTCCACGTCTTCTCTCTTCCACGTCTTCTCTTTTCCACTTCTTCTCTTTTTCATGTCTTCTCTTGTCCACGTCTTCTCTTTTCCACGTCTTCTCTTTTCCGCGTCTTCTCTTTTCCACGTCTTCTCTTTACCATGTCTTCTCTTTTTCATGTCTTCTCTTTACCACGTCTTCTCTTTTCCAAGTTCCTCTTGTTCTCAAGTTCTTAATCTACCCAAAAGATCCGGGCCAACTAAAATCCTATGTTTTTAGGCGACTCCCAGCCGTTCGTCTGCCAGCGAGATTTATGTCCGAACGCTGGAAACGCTGAGGCTGCCAAAGTTTGTTACGATCATTGTATTTCTATTACGTTCGCTAGCGATAGACCGCCGCCTTTGTATCTCTGCATAGAGTGCGCCAACGAAATCCATAGAGAACACCCGAACCAAAGATTCTTCGACATCTTGCATCCAATGCAGCAGGTGTCTTTGGTTTGTGAAAATAAAGTGAGTATCTAGTGGACGGAATATTACCCCTAGAGAACGCCCCTTTACCTTTGCTAACCCTTTGTTCCTTTTGCTAACAATTTGTTCCATTTGCTAACCCTTTGTTAACTTTGCTAACCCTTTGTCCCATTTGCTAACCCTTTGTTAATTTTGCTAACCGTTTGTCCTTTTGCAAACCTTTTGTCCCCGTTGCTAACCTCATGTGCGTTTTGCCCAATGTTTAGAATTGCCGATCTACCGACAAATCAGCGATCTCTATTTGCTTCTCTACGGAATGCGCAAGCTACAACGGGAACCACCCAATAAGATATTGCGAGCAATGTCACAACAACAGACACAATAATAAGCGCGGGGGAGACCACATTGTTCACAGAGCCATTCCGCCGACGTGGGTCATGGAGGTGGAAACGCAGACTTACATGGTGGAAGCAATCGTAAGTCTTTTGAAGGAGGCGAAAATACCAACAGTCGAACCAAAAGAAACAACTGAACAAATCGGTAGCAGTAGTAGTAGCGGTAGTGTTCCCAAAACTCCTGCCCCAGCAGTAGACAACATAACCGTCGAGGAACGACAGTTGCTGGGAAGGTATGGGGTGTGGTTGCTGGTTGGAAGGTGTACCCCAGACGACAACACTCCTGTGGAAATTTTGGGAAGGTTGTTAGCAATGTTATTCCATTGGTTTCATATGACTGCCTACTCGTACGACGGGCAGAAAGAAAATTCTTTGGAAAAGTTGAAGAATGAAAGTGTGTGTGGCTGGTTGCGAGACATCGCGAAAACTCATTACAAACTGTTCATTTCCTGTTTGTTACCCCATCCACCAGACTACGCAAGAGTGGGAGGCCATTGGTACGTCTTCACTACCTTATTTGCTTTATGATGACCTAACTAATTTCGACGACCAATTTCAGGGACACCTTAGCGTCCAGGACCTCCCATTTAAAAGATGGTCTGAATCGTCTATTCTGTTTGGTTCCTTACGAAGTTATAACGCAAGAAATTTGGGATTACGTCATGCCCCATTGGATGGATGCCATCGTCAACGATGTGCCCGAGAAAGAGTTGTCCGAACTCAGAATCATCCTCAGCAAGATTTTAGACTCCGAGATGAGTCCCTTAGGTTTCGACGCGAAGAAGATGTACCACTTTGTAGCCTTACGTTTTGAGAACACGACGTCCAAAATTCAAGAACAAGCATTGCACTGGTTGCAAACGTTGACTTCCTTGGAAATCATTATTCCTTTGCATCTTTTGTTTTCCATTTTTGGGGACGGTGTCACTTATATGAAAAGTGTGTCTGAAAATTCAAATGATAAGCCTTCCCGGCACCACCTCAATAACAACAACAAAAATATCAAGCTTACTGTGTGTAAGTACAATTCCAAATTTCACCTATCGATTCTAAATTTCACCAATCGATTCCAAAATCCAAAAATCGATTCCAAAATCCACCAAACGCTCCAATCTAATCAGAATGAATGTTTTTAGCTCCAGTATTAGAAGATTGTGATTCTGGAACATCACTATCCGAAGACGAAGCAAAATTGTCGCACCAGGCAGAATTCGAATCAGACGCTGAGCACAACTTGTTTTGTTGTATACTCATGTTAGACATATTACTAAAACAACTAGAACTCCAAGACATCGACAAACATACTGGTTTAAATTCTGCCTTATGCAAAGACGTTTGTTCGTTACTAAAATCTATGGTCACGGCAGCTTGGATAGGAAAGCATACCTGCTCCGGAAAGGTAGAATGCGGGTACTGTGAGTCGAGTATCATGTGGCACCAATTGTGTCTAAATCTAGTCAAATACCTGTCACCCATATACCCAGCTCATCCACCTGATGTAAGTCTTGGAAAATCTTTCAAAAGCTTCGCCATAATATCTTATTTGTAGCCACCAATAGAAGAAACCTACGACGATGGCCACAGCAGGAAGAGTCCACCGGAGAGCGACAAGAAAGAGTCCAAATCTGAAGTTGTCCTGAACATGCCAATTCCTGAAGTCCATTCGGTTGGAGGAGTTCTTGTACATATGCCACACGTGTGTTCTGTACGAAAATTAGACCATTAGGAGCCAAAAGAGTCAGAACTCTTTGGCTCTTAGTTATCATTCCATTTCGATCACATAACATCATTCTGACAACTTTGGAAAGGTCCCGTTTTGATCAAAGTCTTCTGTTGCAGATTATGACTGCGACGGTCGAGACAGTTTCTGAGCAACTGGATCTCGCTGCCATCATTCCAGCGGAAAAGGTTGTTTCCGCCGTTGCCAGAGCCATAACCTTGTCGGAGTCAGATGTAGGTAAGAGACTCCAAACGAGGCACCTTCGTCTTCTAATCCAAGGTTTTCAGCCACCGCAACCGTCCAAGTGGCCAAACCGCAAGTCATCGGCGAGAACGACGAACCAATCGATTCGGAATCTGAGGACCTTCAAAACTTCTGGCATACTTCTGTGGGCAAATTCAAATTTTCTGTTAACGATCTACCTCAACCATTGCAATACATTTATCAACTTTTACAGGTACTTGATGTCAACTTATTGATGATGACAGTTTCGTGACGGTGTCAACTTGATGACTAGGTCAACTTGGTGACTATGTCAACTTGGTGACTATGTCAACTTGGAGACTATGTCAACCTGGTGACTATGTCAACTTGGTGACTATGTCAACTTGGAGACGATGTCAACTTAGTGACGATGTCAACTTGGTGGCTTGATCTCTTGGTCGTTCCAATGATATTCGATTGTTTGTTTCCCAGGAGCTTTCCAAAGTAACCAAACCTGACATTTTATACTACATGTTGCAATGTCTCAACATTTTGATTCTACACGGAGATGCTTGTACGAAAGCGTCTAAAGACCACAGGGGATTCTTCATATGGTGCCAAGAAAATTTGCTTATCAAAAAGTAAGGTCGCTCTAGAGTTGGTGAACATTTTACAAGGTTACGTCTTGTTTCAGCCTCTGGGACATTTGCAACGCCAATCACTCACACATCTGTCAAGAAGCTGTCCCACTTCTCCTACATTGTATAACCTTACCTACCGGATCAGACGTGTTTTGGAAAATAATAAAGGACGATTTCCACGATGACGATTGGCGGATTCGATTTGTTGCTGTTGAACGTGTTACTGTTATAGCGAGATTCATGGACTCGAGTCCTCTGAGAAATATTTTACCTCTACAAGCTGCCCTAGCAAATGCCTTTTGTTATTTGATATCCAGTATGGACGACTCAAATGTTTATGTTGCACAACGAGCAACTCTTTACTTAGGAACTATTCACGATAGTGCAATTAGAGTAAGTCTCACCCAAAATCCATTTTTGGAAAATTACAATGATACATTGAAAAGTTGAAAATAAAGTACTTTCTCAGTTTTTTTTTGTTTTTTGTTACTTTTTAACTTTTTTTCGTTTCTTTTTTTCTTGATTTTCTTTATAGCTTTATGGCAACCCGACCTGAGGAGGTGCTTCATTCTCAACCTTTCCATTTACCAACATAAATACCGGCTCTCATCAAAAACTTTGATATTTTTCAGTCGTTGATTATGTGTCTGGAAACACAATTTGATTCCGTTATTGTTGATAGACCAATGGTGCTGCAATCTTTATATCAATTACATAACTCTTTAAGCGAAAGAAAAATTTTGACTTGGAACTTTTTCCTGAACCGCTTTGATACGTTATTTTTGGAAGCACAAATTAACCTGGAGAAATCTGGTGATATATCATGTTTGAGAGGTGAGTACTTTCGAAAAATTTTCTATGTCCATTCAAACTGTTGCTAAAAATAAATGTACCCTTGTCCTTCTCACAACTGAAAGAATTCTACTAGGCGCATGGAAAATGAGTGAGAAAAAAGAGGAAAGTTTGATATGGAAAAGCATGGCATTACAACCAGTTCAAAAAATTCAATTCTTTTCCTAAGTACTACAAGTACCCTAAGCAAAAGTGAAAGTTTGTATATAGGTCTATACACGGTATCCTATTCACTTCAATTTCGAGTTAGAATTCTTCGAGTGCTAATAATGAGAATGTTTGCATGAACAACTTTCTAGTAATCATGAAGTTAGGATTGTTTCTGTGTTTTGCTGTATAATTTTGTTAAAGCTTAGCTCTTGCAGATTTGCGAAATACTGATTTAAACAGCGAAGTATTTTTAAGAAAATTGCATAGAGCCCACGAAGCACTGTCCCAGTCGGATGGAAGTGGGATGAGTTCTGTTAAAACGTTAAGTGCTAGTTTCGGAACAAAATGGCCTTATAAAAGAACCATGTCGGCACCTGCAGCAATAGTTCCTAGACACGATTTAAAAGGTAAATGTATTCAGTGTTGTTTAGTCTGTCTACATGTTACTTTGTAAGATAACTGTTTGTCGGTTTCTTTTTACCTTGGCCTGAGAAACATTCTAACAGTTTGTACATAATGTTCTTTGGTCGATGGTCAGTCTTCAGGCCAAAAACTTAAGCAGGAAATCACTTCAAAAAAGTTTAAACATGACCGCTTCTCTGGCTTCGTCTTGCACCTTCTAAAGTTTTATTGTTAGATGTAGGACTTCATGTGGAAACTTCTTGTTGATTTTAGTATTTGTTAAGATGCTACATCGACATCATGTTGAAGAGAAAAGTGAAGCTTTGACTTCTGTCAGACGTGGATGACAATTCGGTCATTGTTTGGTTACCCGTCTACCATTGATCAGAATCAGGTTTTGGCCAGAATCAAATTTTTGCCAGAATCAAGTTTTGACCAGAATCAAGTTTTGATCAGAATTAAGTTTTGACCAGAATCAAGTTTTGACGAGAATCAAGTTTTGGCCAGAATCATCTTTGAACTAGAATCAAGTTTTTACTAATCAAGTTTTGACTGCAATCAAGTTTTAACCAGAATCAAGTTTTGGCTATAATCAAGTTTTTAATACAATCCAATTTTGACTGTATGACAGTCCTTTTTCATGACTAACAAAATTGAATAAACTAAAGAAAATTTAGGCGTTTGAAATTTGTTCATGTAATTTTAAGAAAAAATCACCTCTGTTCTTTATGATGGGATACCCTGTATACTACCATGTCAAGATCACTGTAGACAATTTAGTGGCAGTAATATTAGCAGCATAGTTTAAGGAACTTTTAAATAACTTGTTCATCAGAATTTCATAGAATTTCTTCCGTCATCTGTGCAAGACAGGCCTGTCCAACCTACACTTTCAGACATGACAGTTCATACATACGCTAACCAGCCATGAGCAACATTTTTTGAAGACGACCGAGGGGGAAACTAACGAAGAAAAAGAAGACATTTGACCCTTGTTTATTCGTACTTCTTGATTTTAGTGCTTTACTTTCTACATTTTATTCTTGTCGTTTTCTTCGTTTTTTGAATCATCAGATATTTTTTCGAAGATACGAACACTTTGAAAAATAGGCACCTTGAAAAAAACAGATTGAAACCTAAACAATGACAATCAAATACCTTGAAAACCAAATACTTTGAAAACAAAATACCTTGAAAACCAAATACCTTGAAAATCAAATACCTTAAAAACAAAACACCATAAAAAAGAAATCCTCGCAAATTCTATCTGTTCATTTTTCAATTGTTGTTCGTGTTGCAAAAGATTGTCTGGTTGGCCAGGCCTGCTCCAAGAAGTTGGCTAGTAAGTGGTATACTTTCTATATTTCAGAATCAAAAGAAAAGGTATATAATCGCCAGTATTCGGCGCCGATTTTAAAAAGAAAAAGTTCGAGATTTGGACTCGGTCAGTTTATAAGCACTAGTAACAGCATCCCAGGTAGAAACTAGGTGTAGTGTCTTGCTGTAGTGGCTGCATGAATGTACGTAAGTCTTATACATGTATGTCATGTCATTTAAGCAAAAAATAACTCATTACTGCCACATTTACGACATTTAGGCAAAGTGTTAGTTTTTAGATGGATATAGAACTATATGTGATGGAACCTACTGTGCTTTCCAAATTTCTAAAGTTTCAAATTATCAAAATGTCGAGTGTTCAAATTGTGAAATTTTCTATATTTCGGGCTCTAGAGATATCTAGGTAGGATTTAACCACCTCCATGTACCCGGTGCCTAATCAATAAATCATTGAGTAGCTTCTGATTGGAAATGATTCGGAACATAGAAACGGGACCTTGAGCATAATTTCACAGACACTAGTGCAAATCCATCTAAAAATATAAACTAACTCAGGTAGTTGCTTTAAACCATTTTTGCCGAAAGTATCACCAAGTACAAAACGACCATCAGTGAGAAGGGTCCTATTGAGAGGAATCACACCATTGAAAAGAACCACACCAGTGAAAAGAACACCATTGAAAAGAACCACATCATTGAAAAGAACAACACCATTGAAAAGAACCACACCATTGACAAGAACCACATCATTGAAAAGAACTTCAGTATTGAAAAGAACCACACCATTGAAACGAACCACATCATTGAAAAGAACCACGCCATTGAAAAGAACCACATCATTGAAAAGAACCACACCATTGAAAAGAACCACGACATTGAAAGAACTTCACCATTGAAAAGAACCACACCATTGCAAAGAACCACACCATTTAAAGAACTTCACCATTGAAAAGAACCACAGCATGGCATGTCGTTCTTTTACCCACGTGTAGTGTATGCCATACTCAACGATTAAGCACATTTTCAGTTTCTCAAAAGTGTAGTTGATGAACACCGTCTTCCAATGTTGCAATTGTTTTTGGTGTAAAGCAAAAATCTTCAAAAGATGAAAACGGTTTCATAGGCACTTAGGTACTGCTCCTGTGCAAAGTTTGGGTCCAGTCAGAGGTTGCGTACACTAAGGTTCTTCGTCAGAATAACGCAGGATAGCCGTATTTAAAGAAGCAACATGTATTTTTGACATTTTAGTTGTATATACATACATACATACATACATACATAGTTGAACATTGCTGATATAACTAGAAGCATTCTTTTGCACCATAGAGAAAACAAACAAACTTGCAGCTTTTTCGTTAGAAGAATGTATTTTATTAATACTTATTTTTTATCATTCAATAGTGACCAATAGGTCCAGACCAGTAGTTGCAAAACATTTGGAATGTACATCAAATTCGAATATGAAGTTACGAATCTTATTCGAACGGTTCCAAAAAGTTTCAGAATTACTGGTCTGGACAATTAGCGGAAATGAAACAATAGACAAGAAACCCAGTACATTCTCAATAATAATTGAGTAAGTTTTGCAGATGGTCACATGCATTCTCTCAACGTCGTGGACGATCAGAATCTCTTGGGGTTCTTGCAAAGGGTGATAGACCTGGAAGAAGCAGACAAGGAGACGATGCACCTTCTGATATTTTTGTTGATGCAATTCTTATCAAGATCGGACCAAGCATATCCGGCAGAGGAGAAAAACATGGCCAAGACGCAGGGGATAGTCTTAAGGCATTTGTATTTACTATTAGGTTATAGTCAGAACGATAGGGGCCTTTATCTTCCACCACAGCGCTTAAGATCATCCCCTGCTTTCAGCGTCTACCTAGCAAACTTACCCCAACTTTTAGACCAAAACCATGTGATGGGAAGGATGCTCTTGTCGACTTCATTGATTTTGTTACAATACGCACCATCACCTTACTACATTCAGAACAGCATCGAATTACAAACGCCCATTTACAGTTTGTGGGCCTTAGAACCACACGTTAGGAGAAACTGGTTAATGTCCTTGGTTGTTCTTCTTTACAAGGTAAACTGTTTACTTAAGTATAACACCTTTAAATAAACAACGAATTTTAGTACCAATACTTTCAACAACCCACCTGCATCCAAATAACGTCGTTAATTAGGATAGTACTGAATACTTTGGATTCACAACACCATCGCTGTAGACGAATACCGGCAACCATTATTATGGGAGGACCACCTTCAAGATCTAGAGGTACTTATTTTCTACTTCTATTGTGAACTTCCTTCAAATGTTTCTACATGTCTCTTATTTCAGACGTCAGTCAACCTTCTCTAGGTACAGAAAACGAACCACTAGAACCACCGTTATCACCGATGTGCTCTTCAGATGGTCAATCTGTGCAAGTGTCCTTGTCATCAAAAGGCAAACCCCAAGTTATATACGCCAAACCTTCATCAACCACAAGCATGGAAACCCACTGGGAGGAATCCATTCACCCCGAAAAGAAATGGGAGAAGAACAAACGAATAGCAGAACTGAGTTTAGACGCTGACGACACGGAATCGGAGCTCATTGCTATCCCAGAAAGCGACATGTCTGACAGTACGTTGCATGGAAGCGTCCAAGACTCATTCGAGGAGGCCATGGACGAGAGCTGCTGTTCTCTCCAAACGAAGGGAGAGAAGATTTGCGCCGTCGTCAAAATCCAAGAGCCCTACGAAACTGCAATAAAAACACCAAAAGATGTGTACCTGAGCCAAATAATAAAAACACCAACTACGAAGAGGCCGACCTGGATCATTGGGAGCGAAGACGAGTCTCTGAAGTCTTGGGAAAACAAGAACTACTCCATGCACGAAAGCACCGTTTTCAGTAACACACAAAGGCATCTGATAGAACTTCAGAAGTACTACACGAAGATATCTTCTTTGGAAACCACCAGTTTGGTGAACACAGTTTCTGTGGTGTCGGGCGTGCCCAATGTCCAAACTCTGGCGAAGACAGTGACAACCGACTCCCATAAACCCATTTCACATACATCGAACGATTCACAACACTCAAGCAAAGTTATCGTTGGAAAGCACATGAAGATCTTGGAACCAATTGTAACCGGTGGCTGTGGTTCTGTGACGGAATGCGAAGACTGTTCCAAGAATAACCACATCCAAAGTCAAAACCAGAATCAAATTCAAAAGCCGATCCAAAGTCAAAACAATCAACATCAGGGTGACGGGCAGAGGGAGAGCGAGAAGGAAATGCTGTTACCTGCACCGTCCTTGGAGAGGTTGCTACCCATTGGATCTACCAGATCGCCTAGTGAGTTTTTGCACCAAATTGTTCTTCATCAGTTTCTTTTTGATTTGATTGAATGTGTTAAGTATCCATTTTTCCAGCTCTTAAAAATTCGACACATGTTTTTAACGACGATAGTCTTAGATCTCCGGATTCGCCTCTTTCGAAAATGGACGTAGCACTTATTGATTACCCCAGGGAGAGCTTGGCTTCCCCGACCTTAGACTCTCAACTAGAGATTCCGAGCCAAGAAAGGTTGCTGCCAATTGGTCAACCCCAGTCCGGGAACAAACAAGATATGTCGCAGTTTGTGGATAAAATCAGCCAAGCCCTTGGATTGGTCATCCAACCCCCTAAGGAGGTAGAGAACTGGAGGAATGACAAGCCTTCGAACGGAACGAGGCCGGAAATATTGGCATCTGCTAGTCCAAGAAAACTAATTAAGCAGGTGGCCTTGGAAAGTCCGCCCAATCAAATGGAGCTGGAGGAGAGCATGACTCTGTGTCGGAGTATCAACACGGATAATAAGAGTAAGACTCTAAAGTGATTGGTCTGAAGTTGCCCTACAATTGGTGTGGTTTTGATAGTTGTTGTGTTGATGGTATCGTTGTGTTGATGGTCTCTTTATGTTGATGGTCTCGTTATGTTGATGGTCTCGTTGTGTTGATGGTCTCGTTATGTTGATGGTCTCGTTATGTTGATGGTCTCGTTATGTTGATGGTCTCGTTATATAGATGGTTTCGTTATATTGATGGTCTCGTTGTATTGATGGTCTCGTTGTGTTGATGATTGTCTTGCTTTGATGGCTGCGTTTTGTTGTGTTAATGGTGATGGTTGTGTTGTGTTGATGGTTGTGTTTGATTGATTGTTGTGTTTTGTTGATGGTTGTGTTTTGTTGATGGTTGTGTTTTGTTGATGGTTGTGTCTTGTTGATGGTTGTATCGTTCAAGGATCATGGTTTTGTTGTGTTGATGGTTGTGGTTGTGTTGTGCTGATGTTTGTCGCGCGATGATGATTGTGTTGTTTTGATGGTTGTCACGCTGATGGTAGTGGTTATTCCAGAGGATCCTATCGTCAACCGCCACAGATTGGGCAAGGCTGGTCCGTTTGCAATGGTTTATTCACTTAGAGATCCAAGAAGACCAGGGATGTGGATGAGTACTCAAATATCTCCACACATTGACGGCAGCGATTTGAAGCAAAGTTCCTTTAGGATAGGAGACGAAAGTGTCAACGAAAGGTAACACCTTTGGTTCTTAATTTTGGTTTCTCCAATGGTTTCTCGATGCAGGTGTGCGGAATGTGGAATGATAAAGGAAGAATATAGTGATGAGGAGATCGGGCTATGCATTATTACACTTGGAACCTTCATTCACAGAGAACCTGCACTTGCGTCACCAATGCTACCAGACATTTTGAATATCGTGGCGAAGTAAGTAGACAAAATGGTACAATTCCCTACTTGTGTAATTGGATTTTGCAGAGTTTCAGTGAATGCCATGTACCCTTGGCAAACCGAAAGCAATATCCATCTGCCAGGTGGCGCGGTTAGCGTGGCGCACCAGTTTTTGCGCTGCGTTTTGCACCAACTTGCACCAAATGGAATTTTTACGCAAATGTTTCAGACTCACACAATAGGTAAGGTGACTAAATATTAAATGAAAGTTCACTTTTAGTGAACTTCTTGAAAGTGAAAGTCTTTTAATTCGACCAGTTGAATGACATGACACTGATAGAACGGTGTTTCTCATTTCAGAGAAAACACGCGTCCAATTTTTTAAAAGTATAATCCAATCTCTAATAGACTTTAACGAACTAAACCCAGTGGCCCCACTCCAATTACTGTTAGAAACGTTGAATTCTAAGAAAACGTTACCAGTCGACAAGTTGCCTACAATTCTGGAAAACATGGCCTGCTATTTAGACTGTCTACCATTAGAGGCGGCTTTAGGGCCAACTTCGCCTTTGTGGTGCAACGTTTTGCAACAACTGGAGACGTACTATAGAAGAATAGTGTTCTTGCTGCATACCATAGAAGACATCTCGCCTTTGCTGAGGATCATGATAACCATCTTCAAGATCCCGGTGATTTCTCAATTCAAAGGACTTCTAGAACCATTTTCCAAGGTTTTGAGTTTTGCCATTCAAACGGATGTCCTGAAATATAACAATCTGGTGGATGTGTGTTACCTTTGCAATAGAGCTTTCACGAAGGACAGAGATAAGTTGGTTTTGAGCAGAATGGTTGTCTACGAACTCGTCCAAGCTTTGAAGTTTAAGACTTCGATTCCAGACTCCAATCTTCTGATGCTGATCAACTTGATACTGCAGGATGTGGGAGGATCGATACCATCTAATATGGTCCTAAAGGATTCCAAACAGTTTTCCATGGAATATGCACCGGTTTACACCACTAATGTGTCCGAATGCATGCGTTTGCACCTGGGAGACATTTTGGAATTTTTGACTGACTTCCATACATTAGCTAAGATAAAGGTACTGCTGTTCTTTGAATTACTGTTTTGACTTTCTATGTTTTGACTTTCTATGTTTTGACTTTCTATGTTTTGACTTTCTATGTTTTGACATTCTATGTTTTGACTTTCTATGTTTTGACATTCTATGTTTTGACTTTCTATGTTTTGACTTTCTATGTTTAACTTTCTATGTTTTTGTTCATTTTCTTCAGAGCTATTGCAAAGGGGTGACTGTTGGATTGAACGAAGATACATTAGGTGGGATAATAAAGTGCAGCGTGGCACAGTACTTGTCCTTGGAAATCACGAGAGGGAGAGGAGAAAACCGAGCTTTGTGTAGATACTTGCCTTGGCTGTATAATTCTCCAGCGATACAACAAACGTAATTTTTGCTACTATTTGGTGTTAGTCAAATGTCTAGGTTTTATTTTTTGCAGTCCAAGAGAATTCATCGAATGTATAAGTCACATACGTCTACTTTCCTGGATGCTTTTGGGATCTCTGACGCATACTGCTTTGCATGGAACGATAACTGGTCAGAACATTTGTCAACCTATTCCCCAAGAAGCATCCTGCCAAATTGCTGACCACATCCAAATAATTATGGTTGGCTTTGCGGAGCAGTCCAAAGCTTCCGTTTTACACATGTCTTCCCTCTTCCACACATTTATTTTATGTCAGGTAGGAATAGTTTTACTTTGGGAAATCTATCGTTTACGCCTTCTGGGTTTCAGTTATGGACTATTTATTTAGAACAAGGCCTAAACACGCACTTACCCATCACGGAGGCCTACAACGTAACAATGAACATTTTGTTTGATTTTTGGGGGAAGGTGACGCCGTGTATTCTTCAGTTAATTCAACAGTCAAAAATGGTAAGTGTTCGATTGGGGTATCTTTGATCAGGGCACTTGTCATCAGAAATTTCCTTCTATGTTTGGTTTTTCAGTTAAGTGAAATCGTAAGTCTCCACTTTTTAAGCATGCTGGAAGCTTTAATTGAGTGCCACTCTACGTTTGTTGGAAAGTTACTACCTTTATGGACTCCTGTGTTATGTTCAAACCATATTCAAGTAAGGTTGATAAAATTTGACTTAGATTTCAAAATTTGATTTAGGATTCAAAATTTGACTTAGGATTCAAAATTTGACTTAGGATTCAAAATTTGACTTAAAATACAAAATCTGACTTGTCCTTCATTTAAAATTTTGCCCTAAAGTTCCCAGGTCACCTCCAAGTACGATTGCAAAATTGCCGAAACTTTTCGCCGGTCATCCACTCAGAAGTACTTCCAGAGAAGAAACAGTACCACCTCCACAACCCAGGTCTCTTGAAGTGGTTGCAAAGGTTGCAGTTCAAAATGGGACAAATCGAACACCAGTCTTCGCAGGCGACGCAGTTTTATTCTTTGTAGAAGATAATGGGAAAACTATGTAAAAAAGCATTTATCAAATTAAAGACCTAGATAACGTTTGTATTTAAGTTTGTTGCAGCTAGTTGTATAAAAGTACTATAAGGTCATCAATAAAGCGATGCTCTGAGTCACGTATTATTTATGTTGGATATAATGATAAAAAATTTTTATATATGAAGTGTTTATACCGTTATAGACTATTATGACTCATGATTTACGGCCGAATTGTTTCGGGGAGGTCCACTTCATGTAAAGTCCGCTTTGGGAATCCTAAAAAGAGTGGAAACCCCTAGTGGCTGTAGCAATACAAATCAGCAAAACTGGTTGACGTCGATGTTGCAGCCACTTTCTCTTCTTGGGACGGTCGTATTGAGATTTTTGTTTAGTTAGATGTATTGACTTTGGAATAGGCATCGTTGCATATGAATAAAAACATTTTTACTACATCTGCCATTTTATTTCCTGAGGTTTATTCTTTTGTTTGACTTATTTGAAGGTCGGTGTTTCGATCTACGGGCCAATTACCGACGCAAGAAGTTTTAACTAAGACAGAGAAGTGAAGTATTGGAAATTTAGCCCACCTGTCCTCTCTGCGACCTCATGTTTTCGATCGCGCTTGTTCCCCCCTTTCTGTATTCCTAGCAGGTACTCAAATGTCCGACAGAGGGGTCGACTGAATAAAATAAAAAGGAACGAGAAAATTTAAATGTTGTATTTTATATATAATATGATACAGAATTTTTGTGGCTTTGCACAAGCGACAATGCAATATGAAAACATGACTAATATTTCTTTAACTTAATAACGATGGCGTAATGAACAGATGGCATAAGCTCTTTCACACTAGCTTAAATAACTTTCTCCATACAAAAAAAATAATATTAATAAATAAAAAGAATATAATCGTTTATTGCTCCATTTTCGCAGACTCCCGAGGGGTTTACGCAGGAAGGGGCACACATGGACGGTGTTATGGTAGCTTATTCGAACTCTGATTCTTGGTCTTATTGATGTTCTTTCTTGTAGTTGAGGATGCTGGAGTCGAAGCTTCATGTGTTCGATTACTGTCTAAACCCCCCCTAGATATTCTATACATTAAAAATAAAAATACCTATAAATATACATATTATGTTTATATATATACTATATGTGTTACGTAATGAACAGGTTCTTTTGGAGCAAGTCGTTCGTTCAATTGCAATTCTCTTAAAAGTCAGAGCATAGATTTAAACTTCTCCAGGTGCTACAACGTTAAGCGAGAAGGCCGCAAAGGTTTCGTTTTTCTTGCCGATGGCTTTGGCTTGGTACTGACCAACGTCGGTGGTATCGCAAGAATTGATTTGCAACGTGAATCGTTTCTTGTCCGCGGTGAAAGAATACTTCGAACTGCTCTCTTTGATCAACTTTCCGTCCTTCAACCAGTTGAGTTGGAGGGGTTCTTCTTCTAGTTCGGCTACGAAAGTGGCTGCTTCTCCCTGCGCTACAGTAGCAGAGATAGGGAATGTTTTGAACATGGGGCCCTTTGGTTTCTCTCCCGGTACGACGACATTCAAGGTACAACTGCTGAAGCTTTCGCCGACGTTGTTAAAAGCTTCGCAAGTGTAGACTCCCGAGTCCTCCGGGAAGATCTCGGCGATTTTCAGTTTGTAAATGTTCGCTTCGTTACTGTATTGGAAGTCTTTGCTGGGCTTGATCTCCTTGTTGTTGTGTAACCAAATTACGTCAAATTTCTCCGCACCGATTATTCTACAGGATAGGGTAACGGGGTCGCCATCTGACACGAAAGCGGAATCTAAGTGGCTAACGATCCTCGGTGCTTTGTCGTCGGTTTTCTTCTTATCTCCTACTGCATTCGTCATTGCTAAAATCACAAAAAACAATGCAAAATTAAATTGGAATAGTCATGGTCACGTTTTGTGAAAGAGTTTTAAATCCTCCTTTTGATTAAGTACTATAGTATTAAGGCTACACGAGATACCAATGAACAGACGGTAAGTACATAAGTAACATCGAGGAAGAAAGAACAACGACGACTTGAACAAATGTTTTGGGATATTGAACTACCTGGCTAAGCCTTTTTTGCTCCTTAAACTGCAATTGCTTCTGTTTGAGGGAACCTAGAGTACAAAATAAATTGACAAAAGCAGACAACAACGTCGCACCCAGGGTAGGAGTTTGCGTCCAATTTATCCGGTCAAAATTTGCCGCTCTACTGCCTCTCAAGGTCACATACTTACGTTTGATTTTCAGGTGGCACTTCGTCTCCGCCTCGCCTACAGAATTGGAAGCCTTGCAAGAGTACTCTCCTTCATCTTCTGGGTAAACTTCGTTGATGTGAAGGGAGGCGATACCATTCTTGTACTTTAAGTCAATGATCTCGGATGACCTCAGGGGCTAAACAATGAAATATCCGTTAGAACGATACAACACCACCAATGGTAGAACACCACCAATGGTTGAACACCACCAATGGTTGAACACCACCAATGGTTGAACACTACCAACGGCAGAACACCACCAATGGTAGAACACCACCAATGGTTGAACACCACCAACGGCAGAACACCACCAATGGTAGAACGCCAACAATGGTTGAACACCACCAATGGTTAAACACCACCAATGGTTGAACACCACCAATGGTACAACAACGCCGACGGTAGAACACCACCAACGGTAAAACACCACCGCAGGTTGAACACCAACATTTCAGAACCATACTAACCTTATTATTCTTGTGCCATGTTACTTGTGGTTCAGGGTCGCCCTGAACATGGCAAATCAACGTCAAACTTTCTCCATCATTGACCATTAAATCCTTAAGCTCCTTGGTAAACTTAGGCTGGCTCATGGAGTCGTCCGGTGGAACTATTCGAAACAATAACGAATTACAACATTCAAAACAAAAGACACAATGAAGAGAGAAAACAATATACCGTCAACTTACATGTTAATTCCTTAGTCGCACTGCGGGATCTATTAGGACTACCAGTTGAATCTAATCTACCATACTTCTTAGGAGAACGCTTATCACCATCAGCAACGCTGAGGTTCGATCCAGACTTAGAAATGTTTAAACTATTTGGTCTAGTTGCGCCGCTAGATGGTGTAGTTGTGGTGGTAGGTATTGGTTTCTTAATGGTCACCGGCAAAGGAGCTGGTTTGATCGGTTGCTCGATATATTTGCGATCTGAAACCCAGATCCCATATTTAGTATCCATTACGTACCCAAATCTAATGGATACCCAAATCTAATGGGTAACTAAATCTAAAGGATAACCAAATCTAAAGGGTAACCAAATCTAAAATGTAACCAAATCCAAAGGGTACCCCAAATACAAAGGGTACCCCAAATACAAAGCGTACCCCAAATACAACGGGCATCCCATATACAAAGGGCACCCCAAATACAAAGAGCACCCTAAATACAACGGACACCCCAAATACAAAGGGTACCCCAAATACAAAGGGTACCCCAAATACAAAGGGTGCCCCAAATACAAAGGGTACCCCAAATACAAAGGGTACCCCAATTACAAAGGGTACCCCAAATACAAAGGGTGCCCCAAATACAACGGGCACCTCAAATACAAAGGGCACCCCAAATACAAAGGGTACCCCAAATACATAGGGTACCCCAAATACAAAGCGTATCCCAAATACAACGGGCACCCCAAATACAAAGGGTACCCCATATACAAAGGGCACCCCAAATACAAAGAGTACCCCAAATACAAAGGGTACCCCAAATACAAAGGATACCCCAAATACAAAGGGTACCCCAAATACAAAGGGTATCCCAAATACAAAGGGTACCCCATATACAAAGGGTACCCCAAATACAAAGGGTACCCCAAATACAACGGGCACTCCAAATACAAAGGGTACCCCATATACAAAGGGCACCCCAAATACAAAGAGTACCCCATATACAAAGGGTACCCCAAATACAAAGGGTACCCCAAATACAACGGGCACTCCAAATACAAAGGGCACCTCAAATACAAAGGGCACCCCAAATACAAAGGATACCCGAAATACAAAGGGTACCTAAAACAACACGCTCCCAAACTTTAAACTTACCTCCAGAATGAAGAATCTTCTCCGCCATCCTAGCCTGCTCAGCAGTGTTACTCTCCCCTTCGACGATGACAACACAGGAAGTTTCATCAGACCCGTGTTTATTGTTAGCGACGCAGGAATACTTCCCAGAGTCTTCGGGTCTGCACCCGACAATCTCCATGGTTATCACGCCATCAGAAGTGGACATCGAGTACTCGTACTTGCTAAGCTCTCTCTTGTCTTTGTACCATTTAACGGTGGGGAATGGTTTGCCACTCAAGCAGCAGAGCAGCTTGCAGGTGTCCCGTTCCTGCATAACGCGAGGACGCAGCAAGAAAGTAAAGCTTGGCGCGCATTCTTGTTCTTCTTGCCAGTAGGTGTAAGGCAAAGGTTCCCTCCTCCTGACTGGTTGGGCATCTGGTTTGTACTCGGGAACAACCCTAGGCAATGGTTGGACATTCAGGAACACCACTTCTTCCCGTGATCCGTAGTGGTTCTCAGCTCGGATTACATATTCTCCGCGGTCTTCCAACTTGGCCCTGTTGATGATGAAGTAGTAGTCGTCATTGACATACCTCTTCATGAACTTGACGCTCTGCCTCAACTCCTGGTTGTTGTGGTACCAACTGAGCATTGGGGTAGCGATACCCACGACCCTGCAATAGAACTTAACGCTTTGTCCTTCGTAGCAGAAGGCGCTTTGTGGTTTGATGACGAATCTAGGAGCAGCTTGTCGCCTGTCGAAGTAAGTATCGTGGATCTTGTATTTGTCAATAAGAAGTTTACGAAGGGACGAGTATTCGGACAACCTTCCGAGTGGCAATTTGAAGGATTCCCAATCCTCATATTTGGCTCTAATCTTGTCGCGAACCTTGAGGTACCTGGACTGTTCAATGACGGTAGTCTTATCGCTGTGGTCGCCGCTCAGCCATGCGTGCAACAAACATTCTTGGGCAGTCATGCGCTTTTCCTTGTTCTTCAACAACAACTTCTTGATGAAGTCTTTGCCTTCCGCAGAGACATTCGCGAAAGACTCTTCGTCAAAGTCCCAATCACACGCTTTCACATTCTTCAAGGTTTCAATGTCATTTTCACCAGCAAATGGTGACAATCCGCTCAATCTGTAAGCAACAAAAAAGTAACACCATGAAACAGGTACAATGAAATAAAGTGAATGTAAGGAGCGCCCAAGAAAAATAATACATACAGAACGTAAGCAAGAACACCGACGGCCCACATATCGGTATAGAAACCAACAGGTTCACGTTCTACAATTTCTGGGGCCGCAAATTCGGCGGTGCCTGTGGAAATCTTGACAATTTCATTCGGATCTAATTTGGTGGCCAATCCGAAGTCAATTAGCTTGATGTTCGTGCTCTTCCTGGTCTGGCACATAATATTCTCTGGTTTAATGTCCAAGTGGATGATGTTCTTCTCATGCATGTGTTTGATGGCCTCGCAAATCTGCCTCATGTAGTTAATAACTTCGGCCTCTGACATTTGGTACCCTTCAGCGGTGATACGCTCGAAGAGTTCCCCTCCAGATAAGCTGCAAAGTATGTAAATTTCAAATCTCTTTCAGTTATTGTTTGTTTAGGTGTTGTAACACAAGCACGAACAAAAGCATGTATACAGGAAGGCTGTGTATGGCGTTAGTGTGGGTGAGGAACTTACAATTCATAGATAAGAACCATCTCGTCTTCATCTTCGAAAGCGTCGTGCAAGTTGATGAGTTTAGGGTGATGCAATTGGTTCATGATGTCAATTTCCTTGCGAATGAGTTCCTTCTCCATCGCGTGAGTGGTAGGAATAAACTTAGCTGCGAATATGTGGCCTGTCTTCCTTTCCCTACAACGGTGGACCACACCAAACGCACCAGTTCCAATTTCTTCCAAAATGTCGTAATCATCGTAAACGCTCCTGCTCTTGATGTCAACTGGTTGGGGTACGAATTTGGAGTAGATGTCGAAGGTGTAGGCGTCGTAGTCTTTAACCGGTTCTTTCGTGGATTCTCTGATCTTCTTACCGTCGCTGTCCAGTTCGTACTTATGTTTCCTTTCGAGTTTCTTACCCACGTCTTTGGTTGTAACTAAAGTGCTGACTTCTGATGGATCAGATCGTCCGTAAATGTTTTCAGCGTACACTCTGAATTCGTATTGGTGTCCTGGAGTTAAACCACTGACGGCCATGGTGTTGAACCTAGTGTTACCAACTCTTATCCATGTTTGCAATGGATGTTCCCTTCTCTCGACCATGTAGTTGGTAATGTTGCTGCCACCATCCCAAACAGGGGCTTTCCACGACAAGGCCAAGGAGTCCGTTCCGATGTTGTCGCAAACTGGGAATCTTGGAGGATCAGGGCGATCTAAAACAAATATCACAACAATTGGTTAAGAAAATGAAAAAAAAAATGGATAAGAAGAAGAAAGTAGATACTTTCCCACTATAAGAAATTTACTTACCGCTAATTTGAATTTTGATAATAGCAGAGTCTTGACCCAAATCGTTCTCAGCAGTGATTTTGTACGGACCACTATCAATTTTGCTGCCATCGCGGATGGTAAGAATAGCATGCCTGTCCTTAACTTCCACATGGTAATGACCACCAGATTCAATATGTTCTCCTTCCCTAACCCAAGAAATCCTTGGACGAGGATGACCGGTGAATGGAATCTTAATAACAACGTTTTCTCCCTTATCAAAGTAAGCGACGTTGCGGAACCGTGGCGGAATGTTTAGTTTTGGTGCAGCTGAAAACAAGGGCGTTAAATGAAGCGCAACAATTTTAATCGTTTAGACTTACTCATAATGATAAGTTCGGCCCTGGTTGACTTAACGCCGCCTTTGTTGACTGCCCTACACACGTACTCATCGGCATCTTCTCCAAAAACGTCTTTAATAAGTAAGCTGTAATTTTCTCCTTCGTTGGAAATGTGGTATCTAGCACCAGTGACAATCTCTCGAGCGCCCTTGTACCACGTAACGGTTGGTTTGGGAATACCAGTGATCGAGCACTTGAATTCGGCGTTATGGTTTTGAATGCAATTGGCATTCTTCAAAGGTTTGATGATTTCTGGCGGCTGGGCAGCCAATGGATCCTTAATTTTAACAGAGGTGGAAGCTGAGGAAGGTTCGGAGAGACCTGCGGCGTTCTGTGCGAAGACGCGGAATTCGTATTGTCTGTCTTCGATGAGATTGGACACGTTGATTTGGTTCGGGAGGCAAATGACTTGGTTCACTCGTTGCCATGTGCTGTCACCCTTTTCCCGCTTATCTATCCAATAACCTTGAATGCGGGAACCACCATCAGATTCGGGTTTCGCCCATTCAAGGTTGACAAAGTCTCCTCCAACTTCTGTAACCTTAGGAACGCCAGGCGGTGATGGGACGTCGAATGGTGCTTTGGCTTTAATCGGATTGGTGCCTTCTAGCGCTGGTCCAATTCCGTTGTCATTTTGGGCAGATACTCGGAACAAGTATTCTTGGCCTTCGGTTAAACCTTGGACGTTGAAGGTAGTGTCTTTGCAACTGCTTGAAATGGTTATCCAGTGGGGTAAGCTGATATCTTTGCGTTCTACAACGTAATTGGTGATACGGAGTCCGCCATCGTAAGATGGTGGCTTCCATGCGAGTGTACAAGTGTGTTTGTTAACGTGAGAAACTTCAAGAGGTCCGTTTGGAGGACCAGGCAGACCAGTTATGTTGACGAGGAAGTTTCCGCTGGCACTACCACTATCGTTCTTAACATTTAAAGTGTAAACGCCAGCATCGGTTTTAACAATATCCTTGATGAAGATAATAATGTAATCGTCGAAGACGGTGTACTTGATGTGGGTTGATTCAGCGATATCTTTGCCATCTTTGCTAAGGGTGACATCAAGTGGCTGATCGCCAGAATAGTAAATCTTGATTTTAGTGTTGTCTCCTTCGGGAAGATATAAATCGCCAGGAAGTCTGTCAATGCGTGGAGGCGTTCCAATCTTAAGTTTTCCTGTGGTTGTAACCGAGCCGAGGGCGTTGCTAGCTTCGCAAGTGTAATCTCCATCGTCGATATCTAAAAGATCGGAAATGTGCAAGAAGGAGGAATTTCCTTTAGTCTCGAATCTAAATCTGCCGCCCATATTCAATTCCCGCCCATTCTTTAACCAACGGAATGTAGGTGCAGGTTTTCCGGAAGCTTCGCATTCGAAAGTGCAATGCTTACCAAGAGGGGCGACTTGATTGTTGAGAGAACGCAACCATTCTGGTTTCTCCCCTCCCAAGACTTCGCATACCTTGACAGGTGAAGTGCAAGCACTTGGTTCACTCTTACCAGCGGCATTTACGGCAATAATGCGGAATTCGTAGTCAGACTTTTCGATCAAGTTGAGGACAGTATAATTTGTGGAAGTGACATTGTAATCGTTACATTTGTGCCAAAGAGGACTTCCAATTTCGCGTTTTTCTACGATATACCCGGTGATCTTTGATCCACCATCGGTGGCAGGTGCTTCCCAAGTAAGATCGACGTAGTTCTTGCCAACCTTTACAACCTTAGGATTCTGTGGCGCCGATGGAACATTGAATTTGCCCTTAAGCTTGAATTTGGAGGAAGCAGCTGAGGGCTTGCTGAAGCCAGCAGCGTTCTTTGCGCGTACCCTAAACTCATATGTAGCTCCACTCGTCATGTTGTACAACGTGAAATGATTGTCTTTGATTAAATAGTCACTAGCCTTTGTCCAGTGGGAATCTGAAACCTCACGATATTCAAGGTTGTAGCCTTGAATACGTGACCCTCCATCGTTGGTAGGTTTGTCCCAATACAACTGAATGGAACTAGTATCCCAGTCTGTAACTCTCGGAGCACCTGGTGGGTCAGGTACAGTAAATGGAAATTTGGCGGTAATTGGTTCATCAGTTTCTAAGGGTTCGCTAATGCCGTACTGATTTTCAGCACGGACCCTAAAGCTGTATTTCCTATTGGCTTCTAATCCCATTACGTCATAATGACAGTTACGAACAAAGCTGCAAGCTTTCACCCAAATGCCATTGGGGTCTAATTTTTCCACAATGTAGTTGGTGATTGGTGAACCACCGTCGTCTAGCGGCGGTCTCCAGGCTAATGAACAATTGTCTGGTGTGATGTCAGATACATCCAGTGGTCCTTGAGGAGGTTGAGGTTTGTCCACAACCAATACCCTGCAGGACGCGGAATCTGAACCCATCGAATTGGTTAATTTGATGTTGTAGCTTCCGCTGTCGTTACGTTTAGCACACTTATTCAAGAAGGTCGCGGTAGTGTCAGTAGTTTCGTACTTAATTCTATCGTCAGGTAAAATCTCCTCCCCGTTAATCGTCCAAGTAGCTTTTGGTTTTGGCGTTGCAACGTACGGGACAATAACCTTGAATTCTTCCCCAGCGATGACCACCATATCTCGTATGCTAAGGTCAGATGTAATCTTTGGAGCAGAAGGTGGTGCTTTGCAGGCAATGATGTCGGAGGAAGAGCTCCAAGGACCTTGACCGGCGGCATTGACCGCTGCTACTCTAAACTCGTACTCGTGGTTCTCAATTAAATTAATAACCTTATGCGTCAAGTCAGGAACAAGTGCATGGGAAGCCTTTGTCCATTTATCTTCCGAAATAAGTCTCTTTTCGATGACGTATCCCGTAATAGGAGAACCGCCATCATGTCGTGGTTTCTGCCAAGCGATGGTAATAGAATCTTCTGAAGTTTCAATGCCTCTTGGGGCTCCCGGAGCGGCGGGAACATCGAATGGATGTCTAGCACGAATGGGTTCAGCGGTTGTAGCAGGATCGGATTGTCCGTATTGATTTTCAGCGTACACCCTGAAATCGTATTCTTTGCCCAAGGTTAGGTTACGGATGCGGACGAACGGAACTGTGCAATAACTGCTAACTTTAGACCAAGTCGAAGATTTAGCTTCTTTCTTTTCGATGACGTAGTTGGTAACGTCAGACCCACCGTTGTCTTTAGGTGGATGCCAATACAAGGTGAGCGAGTCACCGGCAAATTCATCAGCACGCAAGTTCTCCGGTTTTCCTGGACGATCCAAAACTTTAACGTTAATGGTTGCAGTGTCGAATCCAGATGGGTTTTTCAGTTGCAAGCGGTATTGTCCAGTGTCTGATCGCTTGGAATTCTTCACGATAATGCTAGCGTAGTCATCGGCCAGTTGAGGGAATACCCTACTGTCAGTTTCGTCCAATATTTTGTCATTGGCGAACCAAGAAGCGGTAGGTTTGGGGAAACCAACGTACGGGACGTGAATGCTGAAATCTTCACCAGCTCTGACGGTAATGTCACGAACCCCACTGAGATCCATACATGGTTTATTCGGCTGTTCTTCGATGAGGATGCTGCTACTTGGTTTACTGGGTTCAGAATTGCCAACGTTATTGACAGCAATAACTCTAAATTGGTATTCTTCTCCCTCTTTAAGATTGGGAACCGTATATACGTTTTCTGTAATCGGTACAGAATTGACATCCGTCCAATCTTTACCATCCTTCGGCCTCTTTTGCAAGATGTAACCGTTTATCTTGCTACCACCGTCATGCTTGGGTGGTCGCCAAGACAAAGTAACGCTGTCTTTTGTAATGCGGTCTGCCTTTGGTGGTTCAGGAGCATCCGGCTTGAATCGTTGATGACCTGCTACAATTGGTTCAGTAGGTTTGCTAGGTTTACCCGGGCCGGCTTCGTTGACGGCGACTACTCTAAATTCATATTTATTGCCTTCCCTCAGGTCCTGAACGGTATAAGATGTATTCGGAGTAGGATAGTTGTTAACCTTGATCCATTCTCCTCCACGTTCTCTCTTTTCTACGTAGTAACCGGTAACAGGTTTGCCTCCAGTGTAAGTGGGAGGATTCCATTTAAGAGAGCAACTACTGGGAGTGTATCCTGTGACTTCTGGTTGACTTGGTGCATCTGGTGGGTCAAACGGACTCTTGGCAATTATTGGTTTGCTCTCTAGTGGTTCAGAAACACCGTAAATATTTTCAGCGCGTACTCTAAAGAGGTACTTCTTTCCCTCCGCTAAACTACGGACGGTGAACGATGGTTTTGGACAAAAACCTGGGACAGGTCTCCATGAATCGGTTCCAAACTCACTAACTTCGACAATGTAGCCAGTTATGTCGCCGCCACCATCGTCGCTTGGTGGATTCCAAGACAATGAAACGCTATCTTGTGTGGTAGCTGTGGATTGCAGCGGACCTTTAGGTATTCCAGGTTTGTCGACGACTGTAATTTCAATTTCAGCTGCGTCTTCGCCATACTCGTTCTTGGCGTGGATTTTGTATTTGCCTGTGTCGTCGCGATTGGATGCTTCAACCCACAATTTGGTGTGCTCGCTTGTGGTCTCAGTCTACATCGGAAAACCAATCATTAGAAGAATTAAGAATGATGATTATGCGTTACTTACCGAAACCCTGTTCGACTCGACAATCTTAGCTCCATTTTTAGACCATTCGACAGTGGGGGTAGGAGCTCCGCTCATGGGTATATCGACATTGATGGGCTCTCCAGCTCTGACCTTGATTTTGCGGCCAATCAGAGCCTCCAACCAAAGTTTTGGTTTTTCCTTCATTGGTTTTGCAGTGAAGACGTTGGAGGTATCACTAGGTTTACCAGGTCCCGCAGCATTTACAGCGGATACTCGGTATTCATATTGATGTCCATCCGCTACACGATCGTCATTGTATTCAAGGTTGCGTACAGGATCTTTGTTAACCTTAACCCAGCGACCAGTAGCCTTGTCCCTCCTTTCGATGTCGTAACCGAGGATTGGAGAGCCACCATTGCTGATTGGTGCTGTCCATTTGATTTTGATGTGGTCTTTGTCACTGTCCACGAGCTCGGGTTTGCCTGGCTTGCCAGGGACGTCTGAAAACAAATAAAAGCCTTACTTTCTGTTCTTCAAGGAAGCCAATCCAAGGATGTTACCGTATTGATTCTTTGCGACGACTGGTTTCTCCGTGTTTAGAGGATCGGATCGTCCTTGCAAGTTCTCAGCAAGAACTCGGAATTCATATTTGGTTCCTTCAATGAGTCTTGGTACTACTGCGTGAGTGTTCTTGGGGTTGATGTAATTCACAGCTGGCACCCACCCTCCTCCGTGGGTTAGGTCACGTTTCTCAATAACATAAGCACTGGAAATTAAAATGGGGGATTAAAATACGAAACTGTGGGAAAAGGGAGGTGCCGAATATTTACGTGACTTCGCTGCCTCCGTTATCTTTAGGAGGTTTCCATGAGAGGGTAACGCTTTGGGCGGTAACTTCTTCGTATTCAAGTGGTCCTTCCGGTGCTCCAGGGCGATCTAAATAATTTTAATGGATTAAACACTTTATTTTTGTTGAAGGGCCCTAGGAATTTAGGGATACTTATGGTTACTTCACATTTTCTATCGCCCCGGTTTTGGTATGGTTTCTGTGATTCGTTATGGTAATTAAATTTTAGTTTTCGAGCAAACCCGATATTTGTGTAGAAATTTGTGAAGTAGCCAAAGAAGATATTTTTAAGTAAGATATTTTTACAACAAATGCTAATATAAATCGAACTATACCCAACACGATGACTTGGAACGACCCTTCGTCGGTGCCAGAATTATTTTGCAACCTCAAGTGATACAAGCCGCTGTCTGAGCGCTTGGAATTAACGGTATGGATTATGGTGTGATGACCAATAGCTGTCACGGATGTTCTTTCATTGGCAGCCAATGGTCTGCTACCAACTGTCCAGGTAACTTCAGGAGTAGGTTCTCCAATGAAGTCGATGTCGACATGAAGAATGAGGCCGGCCTTGATGCGAATGTCGTTAAGAGGTGTCTTAATTTTAGGTGCCACTAAAAGAATGGAGTTGTTGTACATGATGCAAGGTTGCAATTTTAAGACTGCTTATACAGTATATTTATCTAAAGTGTGGACGGGGCGAGACCCCTTTAAGGGCGATATTTGCAAACAAAAAGTATTCAATGCGAAAAATAGGAAATACGTTTGGGTTGGTCGATCGTAAATATCTAACAAAGGCCTCTAGTTTTTTACCTGGTGCAAGGCC
>JAWQRP010000008.1:0-66153 GCA_033557875.1 Quadriops clusia | reverse complement strand
TTACAATTCTACAGTATTATTATAAACATATTTCGAATTGTGAACATGTTTATTCTCCATTTTATGAAGTTTAACAGATCTGTTTAACTTTTGTAATTTAATGTCTTCAATTTTATTCGATATGAACCTTTAGTTGTGTTTCCGTCATAATAAGTAATTTACTTCACATTTTAAAGGGAAATTAAACTTTATCTTTGTTTTATAAATATATACATATATCAATTGCATTTCAATATAATGTTAGGTTATGTGTAACTCATGGCTACTTTTTGGCCCTTTTTATATTTTTTCGCATAATCTGTGGTGACTTGTTACCCCTTTTTTACGTATAATTATTTCTTGTTGTATTTAAGAAAGTGTGACAGAAGATCAATTACGAATAGAAGAAGTGCTAAGTTATGTATTATATATGTATTATATATGTATTATGTATTATATATGTATTCAGAATTATAATTATAATATTAATATTTGAAGAAATCATATTATAATGAAGAAAATTTAGTAGTATTTTTTCTGAGAATAAGAACCTGAATTTCCAAGATTAGGAAAGAAACGTATATTACATAATGCAAACGTTAAACTACGTTTTCTAGTTATTATATTCAGAAAAATTTTTCTCTCTGTGTACAAGTTATTCTAATTTTTTAGGTTTTCTGGTTCAATAAAAGCAATATCATATATTGGTCGAGAAACAAAACAAAAATTGTCATATATACAAAAAATTACTATTTTTGCAACAATACATAATAATAAATAATAAATTTTGATACTATGCGGCCTCTTAAAAACTAGATCCCTACTATTCTACTTACTGCTTCAAACCTAATGGTTACAATTTTGTTTAATATTCGAGTTTGTTGGACTTATTCGACACATCTTAAGAACATTTCGTAGAAAACATTTAGTAGAAGTTGATTTTAGTTACTGAACGCTTCAAAATATTCTCTTCGCATAAACTCATTCAATTCTTATATTTCTACATTCTGTATTATGTAGTAACATTGTTTTAATTTAGTAAAATTATTTTATAGTTTACTTTCTTATTTTGGGCAGATACTCATATTTATATAGATATGTTTCATATTAATATTAAACAGATTAGATTTCAATAATATCCCAAGTAACACATTGGAGTAACTATATGACCAATGTATTATATAACTACTATATAACGGAAGTTCTTAATCCTATATGTTTTATAAGTACTTTAAAAAAGCTATATTTGCACCGAAAATCAGATAGGTTTTATAAAAGAGGTCATCTTGCTTTATAACATGATTACAAATAATATTTATAACCAGGTTTTATAAAAGAGTTAGAAACGTTTAAATGATAACGTTATAAAACTAGTTTATTAAGAAGCTTTATAAAGCAGTTAGGAACACAACACTATAAATCTACTTTATATATGGTTTATCAATGGAGTTAGAAACGTTTATAAAACAATCCTATAAATCTATTTTATAGATGGTTTATAAAGGAGTTAGTAGCCTTTATAAAACAATACTATAAATGGTTTAATAAAGCAGTTCAATATTTTTTGACAACAAACTTTGCTTCAAAACACACCGTTAGACCTATAAAAGCACCAAGAAATATTTGCATACAAAATTTGGTTAATGATCAATATTGGCGTCGACTAGAATTCTGCTTTAAAAACGGTTTTATTGGCTTGACAATTTGCAGATTCTATTTTATTTACTCAATGAAAATAGTTTTCTAATGTATAAAAGCTCAAGATGTGAATTTTGGCAAATTCATTGTAAAATATACGAATTACCAGAAATAAACCGATTTGTAATTGGAACTTATAGTGGATGTGAAAAATCAAAATTTTTAACATTTCGGTTTAATCATCACTGTTATATAGCTTTAATAAATATGATCACTTTTATATAACAATTCCACAGCTTATATGTCATGTAGTGATTACCCAAGACTATTATAAATAATATATGTTTTATAAATGTTTTACAAATAACTTTAATATAACCTTTATAAAACCTAAAAGTGACATAAATAGCTAATTAGTTTTATAAAGTCTGCAAAATTTGCAAATTTACTTTATAAAGGAAACGGACATTTTTACTATGGTTTGTCCAGTTCAGAATGGCATCCATCTTGAACAATGTACATATTATTTCCTAATAAGTGAATTATTTCCCAATAAGTGAATTATTTCCCAATAAGTGAATTATTTCCCAATAAGTGAATTATTTCTCAATAAGTGAATTATCTAAAGCAAAGGTAATAATTTACGAATTATTTAGCTGAATCTACGAATTGTTTAAGCTACAGAATCAAGTTTTTGGAGTGATATGACAATTAGTTGACTAATATACTTCAATAACATGTTTGGTGATAAATAATATGTATGCAAAATTTACAATATGACATGTGATTTTCAAAGGCGCTTGCATTTTCAAGAAGTAACTTCAAACATTTTATCAGTAAAGTGCCAGCGAAAAGTTTGTCAAATTATTTCGAAAGATGCAAAATTGTCTTATAAGAGATATTAAGATTGCCATCATAAATAAAAATTACTATATAGAAGTAACAGCAGGATACCTATAAAACTCAAAATGGTTTTATAAATGTGTTAAGATACACTTTAATATAGTAAAACACCTTTATAACCTTTAGGGTGTATAAAGGTTGTATAAGGATCAAATAAACGTTTTTAAGACATTTTTATAAAACTTCTGATTTATTAAACTGTCCAGAAAACGTTTTTTCAGCAATTATATAATTATTTGTGCTACTCTGAATGGTTTTAGTGTAGACTTTTGTGCGCCTAATTTAGTAAATATTTGCTCTTCTCTGCGGGGGCCCACAGTGCCTGGTATCTTTCTTCTAGAGTATCTTTCAGAAGTCAGACATTGCAATAAAAGTGTCATCTTCAAATAATACAAATTGTCAAATTTGTTCTGGTTTGGTCTCATGTGGGTCATTTGAAAGGGTAATCCTCTTTGCTAAGGACATGATTCTCTTTAAACTTTGCAGTTGCTTCTTTTGTGCCAAAGTAGATAAACAGTAGCTGAACTAATAATCTTTTGTGGGGAAAATTTCTGTAAATAGAAATTTTACACTTGTTCGCTTGGCTCTGTCACTTCTCAGCCCCATACCTTTGTTATTTTGCAACCAGTAAGCAGAATTTTGCCTCCGATTGTCTGAGCGTCTAAAACGTGAGTTTCTAAAAGTGACCAATTTCATTATGGAAAAACGAGTAGTAATAGAGTAAAACAATCAGGAGGTAATAGCCCTGCGCATCAAGAACCATTCTCCCCAAATTAAGAGCCAACTGTTCTTTAGTCTTAGGAGCCATGTTTCTTTACTAATTTGCCCCTGCAGTGGGTTGGCCAGCTTTATAAAAAATTAGGTGTTACCTTTATAATGCAGGTAAAAGCTGGCCAATGAGAGCAATAACAATTCGACAATAGCGGGGAGAGGCGGCTTTGGAACCCAAAGCCGAAGGTACCTGAATTATGGATCCGGCGCGGCGTGACGCGAGTTTCTCTGTTCTTCTGAGTTATTAGTTACTTTTTACTGCTCCGTCATCACGGCTTTTTTGTGAGTGGCTGCGTATGCACTTTTTAGAAAATGGACAAAAAATTCGGATTTTTTGAGTGCCAAATGTGTCTTTGAGAAATGTTGCTTTGCCTGTGGCAAAGAAGTCTAATGGTATTGTGTAAAAATTGTGGTTGATGATAGTGGGTATGATCAAAATTGAGTTTGGCAGAAACTGCGTTTGATAAAAATTTTGACAACTGGATCTGTTTTGTTTGGCGAAAACTGTGGTTGGTTAAAATTGTGGTTGGTTAAAGTTGTGATTGGTTAAAATTGTGTTTGGTAAAAACTGTGTTTGGTATCAATTTTGTTTGGTATCAATTTTGTTTGGTAAAAGCTGTGTTTGGTATCAATTTTGTTTGTTATCAATTTTGTTTGGTAAAAATTGTGTTTGATAAAAATTGTGTTTGATGAAAATTGTGTTTGGTAAAAATGGTGTTTGGTAAAAATAGTGTTTTGTAAAAACTGGGTTTTGTTAAAATTGTGTTTTATAAAAACTGTGTTTTGTAAAAATCTGTGTTTTGTAGAAACTGTGTTTGGTAAAAACTGTGTTTTATAAAGGCTGTGGTAAAAACTGTGTTTGTTAAAAGCTGTGATAAAAACTTTGTTTTATAAAAAAATGTTTGGTGAAAACTTTGTTTGGTGAAAAGTGTGTTTGATAACAAATTTGGTTTGGTGAAAACACCATGTGATAAACAGTTTTAGTAAAAACGCTGTCAGATAAAAACCGTATCTGATAAATAGTCTAATAAAAATTGTGGTTAATAAACATTTTCTTTGGAAAAATCTGAGTTTAATAATAATATGGGATCCAGTTGCTAGTGTTTAGATCACTAGCAGACTGGGGGTTAATAAATAAAAATATTGTGTTCAATTGGTGAGTAGAACTTTCAAGTTTTAAGTATTAAGTATTAATAAAAGTTAATGAATAGTTTGATAAAGACGGTTTTTGTGATAGAAACGGTTTTTGTGATAGAAACGGTTTTTGTGATAGAAACGGTTTTTGTGATAAAAACGGTTTTTGTGATAAAAACGGTTTCTATGATAGAAACGGTTTTTGTGATAGAAACGGTTTCTGTGATAGAAACGGTTTTTGTGATAAAAACTGTCCCTGATAAATAATTTGTTAAAATCTGTGTTTCATAAAAATGTTGTTTGGTAAAATCTGTGTTTCACGAATACTATATTTGATGAAAATTACGGTTAGTAAAATAATATAATAATAATAATAATAAAAATTCCGTTTGACAGAAACATCGTTGAAGAAAAACTGCGTTGAATAAAAATTGTGTTAAATTAAAGCCCATTGAATAAAACTGCGGTGAATAAAAACGTCGTTGAATAAAAACGTTGTTGACTAAAAACATCGTTGAATAAAACCGTTGTTGAATAAAAACGTTGTAGACTAAAAACGACGTTGAATAAAACCGTTGTTGAATAAAAACGTTGTTGAATAAAAATGTTGTTGAATAAAAACGTTGTTGAATAAAAGGTTGTTGAATAAAAACGTTGTTGAATAAAAACGTTGTTGAATAAAAACGTTGTTGAATAAAAACGTTGTTGAATAAAAACGTTGTTGAATAAAAACGTTGTTAAATAAAAACGTTCTTGAATAAAAACGTTGTTGACTAAAAACGTTGTTGACTAAAAACGTCGTTGAATAAAACCGTTGTTGAATAAAACCGTCGTTGATAAAAAGAGTTATTGAATAAAACCGCTGTTGATAAAAAGCGTTATTGAATAAAAATTTCGTTCAATAAAATTCCACTACATAAAAACTGAATTTGAATAAAATGATGTTGACCAAAACTTGCGTCGAATAAAAATAAAACCTTAAAAATTTTACGTTGAGTAAAACCTGCCTTGAATGTAATACAAAATGTAAAAGAAAATATGTAGTAAAAATTACTTCGATTAAAAGCGAGTTGAATGAAAAAGTGTTTCCCGAACATTCTTTCATTACATTTATAACGCCGAGAAATGCGTCTCATCTAAATTTTTGAAAGATGTGTAAAAAACTGTTTGATTGTGTGTAAAAAACTGTTTGGTTGTGTGTAACAAGCGGATCTAAAAAAAAATAACAAACAAAAACCGTCTAAAGTAATTTGTATTTCCTGGAATTTTTACATTCAAAAGGTAAGTCTGTGAAAAATGAGCAGAAATTAAGAAAAATTGTTAACAACCTTTTTTCGAGTGAAATATTACAGTTGGTCACCTGAAAAAAGTTTGTATGTTATAATGTATATTTTATATTTATAATTAATCCAAATCTATATCAATAAATTATAATAATAACTCTTTCCATACTTACTCGAGTTGCTTAAATCTAATTACCCAAGAGTATTGATGCCCTGATTAAGCAAATAAAATTTTTTTACCTGAACAAATTGTTTGCGTGGAATTTGATGTATATTATAGCTATATATTACAGCTAGTTATTTTGTAAACAGTGATTTATATTATAAATACTCATATTATAATTACTCAAATTATAATTACTCATATTATAATTACTCATATTATAATTACTCATATTATAATTACTCATATTATAATTACTCCTATTATAAATATTCGTTTATATAAATATTTATTTATAAAAATATTCGTTTATCAAATGCTTTTGCCGTAAAAAATGTGCATAAAAGTTTCAATTAAAAATTATGTAATAAACCAGAGATTGTGGCCTAGAAATTTCGCAAGAGAAACCGTCGCCACGCAAAATCCAGTTCGAAGGACGAATGATTGATTTTCAGGTGACATTTCGCATTGTCTGGGGCCATGCTAAACATCGGGCAAACCCTAAACAACAATGACACACGATAAAAATCCTACGAACAAATTTTACAGAAGTTCTATTTGTTTTAATATGTAGGTGATCAGTTTTCATATTTGATATTTTAACAGTTTATTGTTTTAACAGATTATTGTTTTAACAGATTATTGTTTTAACAGATTATTGTTTTAACAGATTATTGTTTTAACAGCTTATTGTTTTAACAGTTTATTGTTTCAACACATCTGTCCCAGGACAAAACTAATCTAGTGTTTACAAAAGATCACCGATTGTCAATATTTGAGGACCACAGTTTGGTTAAATATTTCAAAATGTAAAGTCAACATATCTCTTTTTTTGTAAATTTGTTTTGTCTTCATTTTTTTGAGCAACTTTCTGTCAATTTTTTTGTAAATTTTTTGCAATGTTTTTGTAAATTTTTTGTAAATGTTTTACGATATTTTCGTGATTTTTTTGTGATGTTTTCGTAAATTTTCTGCAATGTTTTTGTAAATTTTGCAATGTTTTTGTAAATTTTGCAATGTTTTTGTAAATTTTGCAATGTTTTTGTAAATTTTACAATGTTTTTGTAAATTTTGCAATGTTTTTGTAAATTTTGTTGTTTTTGTAATTTTTATTGTTTTTGTTATTTTGTAAATTTTGTTATTTCGTAATTTTTCTTCTTTTTGTAATGTTTGTAAACATAAAAAGTTCTCTATCAAAATTTTCATTGACATAAAATGTTCTCTAAATTTATACGAGAAACGTAACTAACCGATCTTCGAGTTACCATTATTGTCACTCGCTGACCGTAACAGCAGTACGCCATCTCTAAAACAGTACCATTTATTTTCTTTAGTAAAATTAAAGCTAAAGTGCAAAAAGCCTTGAAATAAAATAGTCCAGGAAAATAAGGCGGCAAAACCGTGAAACAACACTAACGGTGATCGACTGGCGTGCTTCCTCTATATTAAAACTCTCCGCCAATGCGAAGTTACGCATGAACTCTCACCAGGATTGCGTTCAATATTTTCAGAATTTAGTTAAATTATTAAATACAAAATATTCTTTGGAGTGGTTGTCACATAAATCTTTTTTTAAGTGGAATAAGAAATGCCATACGAGATTGTTTTAGTCACAATTCAATCAAAAGTTTCTAACTGGAGCTCTATCCAATAGTTTTTCTCATTGGAATTCTAATATGGTGTTCAATCAATCATTTTTCTCACTAGAATTATAACATGGTGCTCAAACAAATCAATTTTCTCACTGGAATTCTAAAATGGTAGTCTTGAGGAAATAAACTAAAAGAGTTGTTCTAATAAATTGAAATTCAACACGACTAGAAAGAATTTAAGAATGTTTTTGAAAACGGTTTTCTAACTTTGATCTTTTTTTCTTTTCTTCTAGGGGAGTATGTAATAAAATCAGAATTAAGCGACAGTCTAACTGGGGCGGAATCAGGACCCTCTTGCGATTTACCGCTCGAGGACTTCTCTTTGCCGTTGCCAGAATTTTTGTTAGAAGAAGCTCTACAACTTGTTGGATTGGATGATGAACCCGCGCAGGTAAGCGTCATTATTTTTATAATTTTAATTGGAAGTACTTTAGGTTAAGTTAGATATTTTTCTTGTCCTCCTGTTCGAATTATCTTATTTTCTTTATATTATCTTATTTTCTTTATATTATCTTATTGTCTTTATATTTATATAATAATGTTGTGTTTTAATGATAATAATGATATTATAATAAGAATTCTTGTCGTCGTATGTCGCCCACATCCGCCATTTTGTTTGTGTTGTGTTTCTCCTCCTAAGCGTTCGTTATTGTTTTGTTTCTCGCCACTGACTTATTTATCACTTCTATCTTATTTATCACTTCTATCTTATTTATCACTTTTATCTTATTTATCACTTTTATCTTATTTATTTTATTATTATTATATTTATGTACTGCTAATTTGTTTCTTACTGTTGATTAATTTCTTACTGTTGATTGATTTCTTACTGTTGATTAATTTCTTACTGTCGATTAATTTCTTATTGTTGATTAATTTCTTACTTGTAACTAATTCCTGACTTATGATTAATATCCTGCTTCTCATTGTTTTATCACTGGTTACTCATTTATTACTGATTATTTATGTTTAAACAATCTCCATACATTCTTATCTTAGTGTTATTATTAGTATTTATTCAATTCTCCTCTAAATATATGTTAGCTTCAGCTAATTTTCTCATTTCATACTATTCGTTTCGTTTTGCTATATTGTGAAGTATTTATTACATTTTTTTCTTTTATGGATTATTATTAATTTTCCGTTTTTGCTTTAAGAGTTTTTTTCAAACATATTTTCCACAAAATCAAAGAGAAATAAAGTTTCTATCCCGAGTTCTGTCCGCACTTCAGTCCCGCGACCGCCATTTTGTAAGTTTTGCGTAACTCGTAAAGACTGACTCATTTCGCTATCGATCTTTTTCTATTGTAAACTTTTACTTACTTTTTCTTTTTACGGTTTTAATGTTTTGTTAATATTATTGTTTCACTTTATTCATGTGTATATTTCACTATATTTTTGTATTTACGTACAAATATGCATTTCCGTATAAATATGCATATATGTACGTGCTTGAATACACACTAACATATGGAACATCTTCCTCTACTTTTTTTGTCATGTAGTTTCTCTTATTATTACTCTTGACTGAAATTAATTTTACTATTTCTATTAAATTCGTTTAATTATTTTTCTCGAATTCGCTTAATTGTTTTTGTTAAATTAGCTTCATTATGTTTATTAAATTTCTGTAATAATTTTGATTAAATTTCTGTAACAATTTTGATTTAATTTCTGTAACAATTTTGATGAAATTTCTGACACAATTTTGATTAAATTTCTATAACAATTTTGATTAAACATCTGTAACAATTTTGATTAAATTTCCTCAATTATTTTTATAAGATTTGCTTAATTGCTGCAATTAAATAGACTGATAAAGGTAAACAAGCAGACAATTGTACTTTGACTCGCAAGTATGCAACATAAAACCATTCCGATAATTACCTAGAAGAGATTCAATGCTGTTTAATGTTCATTCATGTGAAAGTACAAGAGCATACGTCTAAGCACGTTTTACGTAATTTTCGAACACTCCAAGAAAAACGTTTGCATTTACAGTGTTAATATGTCTAGTAATCTGTAACTTATTATGAAGTTTTTTCTTTCATAGAAAATAAAATGCTTACTCACGCGAATCGCACTGAATAGACTTTGCGATGAGTTAATTTTATGTTGAGACCAACTCTGTTACCACAAACAGTCCTTACATTGCAATAATTTGTAGAAAAAATTGATTTAATTGAATGTAAGAATGCGCCTAATGTGTCTAGTAATCTAGTATTAAGAATTTGATGGCCATTACTATTATCTACAGACTTTTTTATCGCACGTATTTTGTTTACCGGGAAAAGTTTATCTGCAAAGGAAAGCATAATGGGCCATTTCACATGCTCATATTGCAATTTTGCCATGTACATACGGGGTTTCGAATTTTATTTCTTCGAAATTTATTGCTTTGGGTATTGTTCTGTTATACCATCGCATTGACTTAGTGTTGCCCGTTCTTAACACATCATATTATCTGCTCCCAAAGTTTTGTAGTTTTTTGTTGTTCCATCATATGTGATCGTGATTTCTTGTGATTTGCTGAATTCCCAGTGATCCGTTTTCACTAGTGAACCTTTTTCTAAACTCTCCTGGCCTTTTCCTAAACGTTTGTTCCCATTTATCTTGCTGTTGGCTTGATCTTGCTATTGGCTTGATCTCACTATTTGCTTGACTTCACTATTTTCTTGATCTCACTATTGGCTTGATCTCACTATTGGCTTGATCTCACTATTGGCTTGATCTCACTATTGGCTTGATCTCACTATTTTCTTAATCTCACTATTGGCTTGATCTTACTATTTTCTTGATCTCACTATTGGCTTGATCTCACTATTTTCTTGATCTCGCTATTGGCTTGATCTCACTATTGGACTTGATCTCATTAGTGGGGTTCTTCTCATTATTAGTTTCTTCTCATTATTGGGGTTCTTCTCATTATTGGAGTTCTTCTCATTATAGGGGTTCTTCTCATTATTGGGGTTCTTCTCTTTATTGAGTTTCTTCTCATGATTGTGTTTTTTTCTCATTATTGGGTTTCTTATCATTTGATCTATTAATGGACTTCGATATCATGCTAGAGTTTGTTGCCATGATGGAGTTTGATCTAACTTCTGAGCTTGAACTCTCTATGGAGGTTGATGTCATTATTGAGTATAATCCCATCGTTGAGGTTAATGTCAATGTTCAGCTAGTACTGCCTAATAACGTTGCTGTCACTATTACCGCTTCTATCATCACTGATCGTGTTTTCGTTGCGTTGGCTGGTCTATTGTCTTGTTTACTTTCTTACTATCTTGTGTCTTGTAACTAAGTTATCTAGTAATCAAATCATTCTAGTAAATAAATCGATCTAGTAATCAAATCAATCTAGTAATTAAATCGATCTAGTAATCAAATCAATCTAGTAATTAAATCAATCTAGTAATTAAATCAAATCTAGTAATTAAATCAATCTAGCAATTAAATCAAAATGGCTAGAGTTGTCCTCCACGTTCATTTTGGCGTTGATTTGTCCGGTTTATTCCGTTTGTTTCTTGTTCTCCTTTTCTTTTTTCTTGTCGATACGTTTGTTGTCTTGCAGATGTTTTTTATTTGCCATGTACTTCTGATGGCCAAAGTCTTCCTTGCAATCCATTTCTTTTTCGTTTTCCACATCATCATCCATTTCTTTCTCGTTTTCCATATCCTTCATGTTTGCTATTTCTTCCTCGTTCTTCCTTACTTCTTTGTTTGCCGTATCTTTATTGTTTTCCATTATTGAACTTCCTCTCCCTTTTAAACGGCGCTGAGTGATGGACTTTTTCCGAGAGTTAGAAGTGCAAGCAGCTCTTTTCTTGCAGGAAACGGCATCGAAGGATCTCGAGAGCGATAATTTAGAGAGTGCTGCTGTAGAAGAGACAGCGAGTTCGGAAAAACCTGAAGGTGCCGAGCTATCCTTCCTTCCAGAAGCTTCCTCGAATTCGTCTGCTGCGAAAGATATCGAATCTGATGAAGAGCTGAGCCTTCTCGCAGACATGATCCAAACAACGCAGTTCCACCACCCTCATCATAGGGCGTTTCAGGTAAATCTTGAATAAGAATCTTGTGTATCTTGTATAGAGTATAGTGGGTAGGGAGATCTTTTATCGTTCCTTAAAACGGTCTGGTGATGACATATGGCTCAATAAATTTTATATTGGTGACATCCCGTGGAAACGATGAAAGTGACATCCTTTGGAAACGATGTAAGTGACTTCCTGTGGAAACGATAAAAGTGACTTTCTGTGGAAACGATGAAAGTGACTTCCTGTCGAAACGATGAAAGTGACTTTCTGTGGAAACGATGAAAGTAACTTCCTGTGGAAACGATGAAAGTGACTTTCTGTGGAAACGATGAAAGTGACTTCCTGTAGAAACGATGAAGTTTACATCCTGTGGAAACGATGAAAGTGACATCCCGTAGAAACGATGAAAGTGACATCCTGTGGAAACGATGATAGTGACAGAGGGTCGTTATTGATTTAGATTTAATTTGAGAACACTTAGCCATGCAAAATACAAATAAAGACAACAAAATTGATGGTACTAGAATAATGTAGAAAAACATAGGAAAAGTCAACTCATGGTATCAGGTTGGGTATAACACGGGTGCGTGAGGGTTACGGGTTCTTACTTCTTAGTAAAAAATTATTAAAACGTTGATAGAATCTATTGTACGTTGAGGCACTTCTGGCTATCTCGTTAATGCATGTATTTCCATATTTTTAATCATTCAGAAAGCCACCTGTCAACCGAAGTGATTAATTAAAACAGGTAGACGGGGGAAGAATTACATTCTTCGATGAAATTTACATTCGGGAATCCAGTGTCTCGTCAATAACTATTTAGATTGTAAAGAAGAGCCCGGCCTTGTTTACATAGGCCAAGAATTCAGTTGGAGAACGTCCATCATCCACGGCGAGAGATTAACAAGTGTTTATTTATGTTACTTAAATGGGGTAATAACGGCACCTTGCGGGATGTTGCTGCCTTACAATGTTGGAAAGATAATAATATTTTTTTTCGGCTTCTAGAGTCGAATGCCATTTGTTCGTACCATGAGTATGGAACAAAGATGGCAAGACCTGGCCAACCTACTCAGCCTCCCGACTCCGGGTGATGCCGGTGCCATGGGCCATCCCTTCAGCCATCATCACCATCCCTTGCACAACTACAGCCACCCCCATGCTCATAGCATGGCTTATGGTCCTGAAGCCAGGGGAGTCTTGCTACATAATGCCACTTTGACGCCTCCCATAGGCGATATCAACGGCACTGTGCCATACGGGAACATAGGTAAGGACTAAGTCGTCTAACAATGGTAGGAACCGACTAAGTCGTCTAACAATGGTAGGAACCAACTAAGTCGTCTAACAATGGTAGGAACCAACTAATTGTCGTTTCGTTTAGGTGGTACGAACCTCGGCAACGCTGTGGCTACTTCCATGAATTTGACGAACAGCAGTGAGGCCATGGGCGAACCCATGTCTTCTTCTCACTACAAATTGGAACCATCCCATGATATCATGTACTACCAGAACTCTTCCTCAGAGCTGAACCAAACTGATGGGTTCCTTTCCTCTATTTTGAACGACGAAGATCTGCAGCTAATGGACATGGCAATGAATGAGGGTAAGTTTAGTAAAAACTTACTTTTTTACGCCAAATAACCACATAAATTTCATTTGGTACTCATTCCATTATTACATAGTTCTGTCAGACTATTACATAGTTCGGACAACTTATCTATCCGTCCAAAAAGAGACCTTAACACTAAAAAAAACCAAAAATAGTTTCTAACGCGCGAGACAAGAAAACAGCAACGAGAACCGAGCAAAACCTTGAAACCATCTCTTACAGATTGCTGGAATTTGTAACTTCTGAAATACATAATGTGCAGCGTATTGAGTGTGAAATGTAGTAGTAGAACCGTTTCTGCTGTGTCATTGATTACATTACTTTATTTAAAAGCAAACGTAAATTGTGGAGCACGTGTTTCTTTGTTTATTTAAGTTGTTGAATTGCCATCTCTCGGATGCAGATGGACGACGGTGTTATCATTTTGAGGGACTCGTGAATCTAACGACAGCGTTCTGAGAGATAAAAATACACACGTATCATACGCTATTTTTAAAGTTAGCACGTATTACGGGTCTATTTAAATGTTGCTGTTACTTGATAATTTCATTTCGGTGCAATCGACACGATATTGACCTGAATCGCTCGGGGTTTCGGCCCGATCGATATGCTGCGGGGTGCATCATCAGGGACCTGAGGAGGTGAATCGCCAAGTTTAAATGACGTGAAAGTGGTTACCGAATTTCCCGATTACCTTAAGTTAGAGTTTTAACCACATTCTGCCATCATGACAACACCTTCGACACGCAGCAACATGTTGATTTCTTCTTCCTCGATCTTCACACCGTTTATTTCCGAACGACTTCAATTACCATGGTGACTAATCTCCTAAGTTGATAATTAAGTTTATAAATTTCTAACTAAGTTCTTAAGTTGTCAGCACAGTTCCTAACTCGTCAATTCTGTTCCTAAGTTACCAAACTAACTTGCCAAACTAACTTGCCAAACTAACTTGTCAAACTAACTTGCCAAACTAACTTGCCAAACTAACTTGCCAAACTAACTTGCCAAACTAACTTGGCAAACTAACTTGCCAAACTAACTTGTCAAACTAACTTGCCAAACTAACTTGCCAAACTAACTTGCCAAACTAACTTACCAAACTAACTTGGCAAACTAACTTGCCAAACTAACTTACCAAACTAACTTACCAAACTAACTTACCAAACACACCATAGTACCTAGTATCCAAATTTCGTCAAACGGTACTTTACAGAAGGTCCTTAATGTTTGGTACTTTCAGGGATGTACACCATGAGAATGTTGGACAGCAACAATGCAGCTGCTAGCGGACTAAGTATCAATGGAACTAGTGTCAACATGTCCCGGTCTGATGTCGAGAGGATGGACACCTCCAGTGATAGCGCAGTGAGTTCGATGGGATCCGAAAGAGTTCCTTCTCTATCCGATGGCGAATGGGGAGATGCAGGATCTGATTCGGGACACACTGCTGGCGATCACTATGTTGCAGACTACCATTCGTAAGTACCCTTTCATCTAAATATTATCTTCGATTTAATATTATCTTCGCCTTAATATTATCATTACTAATCAAAAAGTATATTATCATCTCTTTAGCCTTCCAAACATTTAAGGCGCAAACCTTATCTTCTTTCCAATCGCATCCATTCATAAACCTTCTTCTCTGGTTCTTCCCCAATCATCCGGTCAGTACCACAGGTTTTAGTACTTCTCCATATCATATCGTTTCCAAGAGTAATCTTCAGTACTACCTTGCAGGAAATATCGGGCTTACGACTACAGCTACACGGGCCGCCAACAAACCAGTGGCTCCCTGGGCAATTCTGAAGCCAACCGAATCACCCCGGTCGCCCAGAAGAAGCACCAAATGTTCGGAAAGCGGTACTTCCAAGAACAAGGTTCCACGAGTAGCCTGAGCCATCCGCCTGCTCCGCCAATCAAATATGAGTACCGGGACTCTGTCCCGACCCCGACGTACGGCAGCCCTAGTCATGTCGACAATGCCATCGGGCCCAAGCCCCCAGAGATGAAGTACTCTTGCACCATGGAGTTTGGTCGGCTGAACAACCTCGGGAGAAGTCCCATCGAGCAAATCCAACATAATCATACGTACCACTTGCCCGTGGAGAACAACGGTGTGATGCAGCGACCCATTTCGCGGGACAAGATCAAGGCGAAGAAGTCCGAGGAGGAGCATTTGACCCGCGACGAGAAACGTGCCCGGGCCTTAAATGTTCCCATTGTCGTGGATGACATCATTAACCTACCCATGGATGAGTTCAATGAGCGTCTGTCCAAGTACGATCTCAGCGAAGCACAGCTAAGTTTAATCCGGGACATCAGGAGAAGAGGAAAGAACAAGGTCGCTGCGCAAAACTGCCGCAAGAGGAAATTGGATCAAATCTTAAGTTTGGCTGATGAAGTTAAGGAGATGAGGGATAGGAAAATGCGTCTCCTCAACGAACACGAATATATGTCAGCTGAGTCCCAACGGGTTAAAGACAAGTACCAGCAATTGTATCGGCACGTGTTTCAGGTAAGCTTTCATATATTTTCCCTGCTTTTATCTCTAAGGTACTATCAATAGTGGCAATAACAAAATCTAGCTCAAACCCAAAAATCAAAATGTCATTAATCGATATTGGAGGTCATTAATCCATATTGAAGGTCATTAATCGATATTGGAGGTCATTAATCGAATCTCCTCATTTGGTCTTAACTGACAAAAGGATCTCATCAGGACACCATTAAACTTTGGATTTGTTACTTCTTGCAGAATCTTCGAGACCCAGATGGCAACCACTATTCACCCTATCATTACAGTCTCCAAATTTCAGCAGATGGATCCATCCTAGTGGTACCACGAGCTAACTCAAGTTCTTCGAACCCAGACAGGAAAGACCCACCCCAACAAAGCCATAAAGAGTAGAATTTCTAGTGCAAAAAGAACAACCAAATTCTGCTTTGACTTATAAAAATGTGAATATTTTCTCAAAACTATGGATTATTTCTGAAAATGTGGACTTTTTATCCAAAAATGTAGACTTTTTATCCAAAAATGTGGACTTTTTATCCAAAAATGTGGATTTTTTATCCAAAAATATGGACATTTTAATCCAAAAATGAGGACATTTTATCCAAAAATGTGGATATTTTATCCAAAAAATGTGAACATTTTTTCCAAAACTGTGAATTATTTCCGAAAATGTGGATAACTTTTTCCGAAAGTGTGAACATTTTCTCCAAAACTGTGAATTATTTCCGAAAATGTGGATACCTTTTTCCGAAAATATGGACATTTTCTCCAAAACTGTGAACATTTTCTGCAAAACTGTGAATTATTTCCGAAAATGTGGATAACTTTTTCCGAAAATATGTATAAATTTTTTCCGAAAACGTGAATGTGTTTTCCGAAAATGTGAATAATTTTTTCCGAAAACGTGAATGTGTTTTCCGAAAATATGAATATTTTTTTCCGAAAATGTGGACACTTTTTCTGAAATTGTGGATATTTTTTCCAAAAGTGTGTATAATTTTTTCCAAAAGTGTGTATAATTTTTTCCAAAAGTGTGTATAATTTTTTCCAAAAATGTGGACAAACTGTTCGAAAAGTGTGGACAATTTTTTCCAAAAACAAGGATAGTTTCTGAAAAATGGATATTTTTTTTGAAAATGTGGATATTTTTTCCAAAAATGTGAATATTTTTTCCAAAACTATGGATAGTTTTTTCCAAAACTATGGATAGTTTTTTTCCAAAACTATAGATATTTTTTCCAGAACTATGGATATTTTTTCTAAAAGTTTGGATAGTTTTTCCAAAACCATGGATATTTGTTCCAAAACTATGGAAATTTTTTCCAAAAGTTTGGATAGTTTTCCCAAAACTATGGATATTTTTTCCAAAACAATGGATATTTTTTCCAAAACGATGGATATTTTTTTCCAAAACTATGGATATATTTTCCAAAACTATGGATATATTTTCCAAAACTATGGATATATTGTCCAAAACTATGGATAAATAATATTTTCTGAAAATGTGGACATTTTTCTGAAAATGTGGCTATTTTTCCTGAAAATGTGAATGTTTTTCTGAAAGTCTAGTACATATGTTTTTTAGTATTTTCCTTCATTCTGGACGACTTCTCCCGGTCTTATAATTTATTAGTAAATTTTGGTGCTAAAAGGGTACATTTAATTTGGTAATAAGCTAACACCTTTATCTTCTGTAGTAGTCTTTCTTCTTCTGTTTAGTGCAACCACAGTTTGTAAGATTTAACCCGTGGACAAATTGTCCGAGATTTAAGGTCACTTAATGAATACACTGAATTTCATTGAGATCCGATTGTATATTAATCTTAAACACTGTGGTTAAATATATATATAAAGAAATACATATATATCTTTAAACTCACAGTATAAATTGGTATAATGAATATTTTTATATAGCAAAAAATCAGGTGATCACTATGCCTTTTTTCTGTATATATTTTCACACACACATAATTTTAGACTTTTTTATGTTTCTAATGAACGAGAATGAAAAATAAGTAAGATGAGATGTGATGGAGAATCACAATTTTGCATAAAAATTTTGTTTGAAGTCTCTCGAACAGTTAGCTGATGAAGTGAAAAGATGTCTGGTAAAATAGGTAGTTCATAATGTGATATTTTTTATAATGTAGTATTTAATTTTAATAAATGTAAATAATATATTCTTGCTCTATAATTTTAGTTGGTTCTTATGCAATGTAATGGAATTCAAATTATGTTCATATTCTTGCTATACATATAAAATAAATGGCATCGTGAATGTGACATGAAATAGGTTAGTACGTTTACCAAATTTGTAACGATCTAGTTTTTTTAGGACTATTAGCATTCTTTTATACAATGTGGGACATTTATGAATTCGTTTAAAAAACTTTTCCGATTCTGTGGGAATTTCGAATGCTTTGTAAAAAAATATTCATATTTTAATAATTTGACCACTCAACTCCATCAATCTGTGATTAACTTAAATTTGTGATAAACTTTGACTTCTTGAAAATTTTTAGGGCAACATAAGTTTTATTCCATAGAAATTTATTTATTCAAATTTTAATATATTCTTGTATATATCACTCCTCCCCTAACCCATTCCTCTCGTTCTATCTTTATTTTATGTAAACAAACCCTTAATTTTCAGAACTCAATTTAAGGTCATCTTTTGTCAATATTAAAGTTTTCATTTTGGAAATTCGAAATGTTTTCATCGGCTGTCCCACTACTAAGAGGTGTCACAAATTTACTGAAATATGCTGATCAAAAAAAGTTTCATTTTTTCTAACAAACGGAAGTACATGTCCAAGTAATATTTCAGTTAAACTTTGAAACACCTCTCTAATGCTATGGGGAAAACTTTCTGACTGAAAACCTGTTTGTAATTAGTAGTTAAAAGGTAAATTTGAATTCATTCGATGTACGAATTTTGATGTCAATCTGAAAAACTCTTATATTCTGCCAAAATGGTAATTTTTTATTATTTATTGCACAAATAATTTTAAGTTTCAGGCACTAAGAGTTTTCTCACTGTAATCAGAATTCTTGTCACCTTTGGCCCATACTAATTATAAATGACGATACCTTACTTTAGTGTAATTATACTACCATAGTGTGGCGATACATTAGTAATGAATCAAAATCTATGAATAAGATTTGCATTTTTGATGAGAAAACATCCTATCAATTCCCCATGTATGTAAGTAGGCTTATTAATCTTTTAAAATTATTTTACTTATTGTATTTAGGATAACTAACCAGATCTTTTGTTACTTAAAGGGAGACTTTTTGTTATGCATAAAGAGTTTATGGTTCGTTTTATTTGGTTGCATTTGTAAATCATTAGTTCAGACATATCTTTTTTATGAGAACAACAATAAAAATAATAAGAAAATTAATGTCATAAAATAACATCATACAGATAACATTTAAAAAATACATAGCATATAATAATACATACAGATTAAAACTTAAGCGAGAAACAACCAGCAATTATGATGAACTTTCTGCTTAAGGATAAGCTACTGTACTTCGAGAGCTTTATTAAAAATTTTCAATTCATAAAGGTTTTTTTAATGATCGTTTTGTGGATCAAAATCGTTAGGATAATATTTTTTATAACTAATATAGGTTTTGTACATTGTATATTGTAGGAAATTTACTGTAGTTTCTACGCCTTTTAGAAGCTCGGGGGCAAAAATAGGATAAGTCATTTACATTTGTAATAGATTAGTACCAATATTGAGGGGAATGTTGGGTTTCAATGTCATTTTTCTCATAAAATATGTTTGTACCCTTATAATATTTGTATTTATACATACAGATATACCAGGGATTAAAAACGCGATGGCTCTGAACTTACTGCCGTGTTCCCAATTGGAAAGAATTAGGCGGGTAAATTAAATTCTTTCAAGTTTAAATTACTTCAAGCTTAAATTACTTCAAGTTTAAATTATTTCAAGCTTAAATTTTGTTGCTTGAAGTAGGGGAGCAGTTTGGAGGTATCACGTTTTTAAACCAGTTTAATTAATGTTCAGAATATTCAGCTGCAAGTAGGAAACGGAACTTTCCGGGAACCTATTTGTTATGTACTGAGTTTCCTGCTTACGTGACGTATTCTGAAGCGGTGGTATTTACACCTCTTATATATTTGTATTTGTAAGCTACATAATATTGAAATACATTATTTAAAACAAATGTGGAAGTGTTCTTGATTTCCTCTATTGATAATCACGCACAGCTAATACACATACGAGTAACATTTTTTTTTTCCATCCCCTACGTCCGGCTAGTTCACGTACTAGTCAGACAATCAGAAGTTCATCAACAGTATGCGCAGTTTATAAATATTTATGTACTGCGCAATTTGTTTAAGAACTCCTGATCGTCTGACTAGTACATGAACTAGTCGGACGTAAGGGATGGAACAAAGCTATTGTGTTAGTAACGCATTCAATTAAATATCCCATTCCGAGCATTATTTCGGTTTTGTTCCCCCGCAAAGTAGATAAATAGAAGCTGGCGCAGTGCAATTAATTTTTATATCATAAATTAATATTTAATAAGAATTGATGACATCTAAACATATAATATAATAATCTGATTTAATTTCATAATAATTTTTTTGATAAATTACAATAAAACGATACAATATTCGCAGAAATAAAAGTCGAATTTGTTCGAAATATTTTTGGTCTGAATAAAATCCCTACAGTCCCTGAACAGTTTTAATATTTCGGCGTACATTAATCGTAGATTTAAATATCGTAAATTTAAATGTTGTAGATTTAAATATTGTAGATTTAAATACAATTTTGGATATTAATTAGACACTTTGGACAAATTGTTGTTTCATTTCAATGACATTTCACCAATTTCTAAATCTACATTAGTACAGCTGTAATAAATAATAAAATATTCTTGGTTCCTGGTTCATTATTATTCCTGATTTTGATTTTACATCGTAAGTTCCGGTCTATGATATTTCTGATTTGTTTACCTACACTTAAATTACTTCCGATTTATGACCATTTATGGTTAGCAGTAAATTTGTAAATAAAACTGGCGAACTTTAGCAAATATATGGAGTCGATGGAAAACCACAAGTATGCCATATTTGGTAATTTATTGTTGAGAATGCATTCGCAACGGATTAAAGTATGTAGTTCATAATGATAATAGTTGAAAAAGTTTTAGGGTGGTCAGGTATACATCAGTAAACTAACTAACTCTATCTAAGGAAACTTAACGCGATGTAAGGTGACTTAACGCGAGTCAGGGCGAGTGCATCATCTATTCTCGCCCTCGGTCTATCTCGACTCGACGAGGGTGTGGAGTTAGCATAAACCAAAATAATTAAAACAAAATTAATAATTTCTCTTGCAAATGAAGACGTCCTCTTATCACTAGTAGAAAATTAAGAAGTTTACATGATTCTCCACAAAAATCAGAAGCTTTTCAGCGTGAAATACAGGTACCATGAAATGAGTTAGCTCAAGAGGAAAGCGGTGATCTCGTAAATTTCATTATTTAGTATCCTCATCTTGATCTTAGTCTCGGAATGATCTGAGTCTCGCAATGATCTGAGTCTCGGAATACGAAATACCTTCACGGCCTCTAAGGAAGATATCCAAAAGTTGGTTTTTGGCAACTTATGAGTTAATAGCGTTGGTCTTCAAGTCGAAAGTTCCAAGACTCATTTCTAAGTTGTGCGTTAACGTTGTTATTATTATCGCGACTGACTTGGAACACTTACAATAAACCCACACTGTACACATCGTGGAGTAAGAAGTCAATACCTGTTTCACAACTTCGGTTTGGGCCAGCTAGGATACCTTATTGTAACATCGGTGGCCTAAGTCGGATGTCTGGTATCAAATATCACTCGGATTTTTGTTAGAAATGGTGTTTTTGGATAAACGTCGAAGCCATAGATATCTGTTGAGGCCGTAGATATCTGTTATAGCGAGATGTATCTGTTGAAGTCATAGATATCCCATGAAATTATAGATATCCCATGAAGTCATAGATATCCGTTGAAGTCATAGATATCCCTTGAAGTCATAGATATCCCTTGAAGTCAGAGATATCCCTTGAAGTCCTAGATATCCCTTGAAGTCATAGATATCCCTTGAAGTCTACTGTAGCAGATATCTACGGTAATACCAAAGTGATTTTACGGTCATATTCGGAGAAGGAATGAAAACTTTTGGAAGCCAAATTTCTGGAAACCAATCTTCTGGTCAGCATTCTGTGGAAACCAATCCCCTGGTCACCATTCTGTGGAAACAAATCTCCTGGTCACCATTCGGTGGAAACTAATTTCCTAGTCACCATTCGGTGAAAACAAATCTCCTAGTCGCCATTCTCAGGAAACCAATTTCCTGACCACCATTTGTGGCAAACCAACTTTCTGGCAACCATTTTTGGGAATTGCCAGTCGATCTCTTTGCAATCAATAATTAAACAAAAAAGCTTCCCAGAACATCGTTTGCCCAGCATTAGATGATTGCGCGGCGACCCGAAGTGTTCAGAAAACAAAAGGAAGGAACCTGTTTATTGGTCGTAAAGTGCAACCGTAAGCGCCATCTGGTCAGAGCAATGCTACCGGCCGACAATATATCATTTCATGAAAGATAATGTATTATAAAGTAATAAAAGCAATAAGCGGGGCTTAGATCAGAGGGTCCGGTCCATCCGGCGGCGCGGCCGAATCAAGAGGTTGAAATTTGTTTTGGGCGCTTTCAGCGAAAGGCTGCAAGACGAAACAGATGGAAGTCGTCGTAGCGGCGCGTCTTGTCTAACATAAATTTTTCAGTTTATTTATGCAAGCGCATCGCTTTAGGCACATGTAGGTTTCTAAACCATTTACATTCTATTAATGTAAACAGTGTTTGTTCAGTTCGTGTGGTCAGTTACGGGGGAGAAAGATCGGATGGGATCTTTGGAGGTGGGTTTGCGCGTGCCTCCGTCTGACCTCCTGAGTTTGAAAGTCATTTGGAGTGTCGTCTTGGAGCGTTGGGAGAGTTTAGATCAGCTCAGATCGTTCTCTTCTTATCGGCGATCTGAATGCGATGGGGCGCCTGCGCCGTCGGCGTCGCGCCGACGCCGACGCCGACGTCGACGCAACAGTCAACAGTCATTCGCAGGCGCAGCGCGCCGCCCTATATGGTTTGGCATGGCTATCCGCTATGTATAAGATTACATCTTTTTACTCTTAACTGTTTCTAAAAATACCCGATCCGATAGTTATTTCTAGAAGATTATATGCGCTCTTTCTTACCAGGTTCCATAATATGCTTATATATTTAATTTCGCATTCTCCTCGATTTCCACGAGAAAAATCCGAAGCATACTTCCATTGACTTTCCCGTCATTCGGTCCTTGCGACACGACCTGCGTTTGAGGGAGCGTATTTATGCACACTGATGTGTGATAAGTTATAAATGGAACGCCGCAAGCAACAGAGATTATTTAAAGCTTCGTCCAAATTCTAATCCTAGAAATACAGTTACCCAAAACAAATACAAGAACAAGCATGGACTTCCACCGGCCAGCTCGCGACCAACGCCAGTCTAGTTTCTAAAATAATACCCAGCAGAGTTTGTTTACAAAATAATTCGCTCATGACATACATATACTCCGTACTTTTGCCCGTTCGAGATTCTGGTGTTGACACATTACTCTACTGAGCGACTGACTACATCTTACGATGTATCACCGCTCCTGTTTACTCCCAGGTATTTTGAGCGCTACGCCGAATGCATAAAATTAAGTAATTGCCCATCCTCGTTTTCACGACCTTCCCAGAATCAATCCAACACACCAATCGAACCTCCGGGATCAAAAACGAACCATTCTTATTGATACTAAACGAATTCTAAACAATCGCGCTTTAACTTACGCCTGTTGCGAAATACCGAGGAGTTATGTCATCTCCCGATGTTTGCCATCTCGAATTTCGAGCGGCCAAATGTTTCCACTGAACATAAAAACTTAGCCTGGACCGGGTTGCAGAAACAAAAACGAGGCATTCAACGAGAAGTGCCAAAACCAGTTGTTTACTTCGAAACCCAAAAAGAAACAACACCAACGTCCATCCGCCGAATGTTTCCGTCCTATCCCGCTTGTTCCCGTCCCGTCCCGTATGTTCCCGTCCCGTCCCGTATGTTCCCGTCCCGTATGTTCCCGTCCCGTCCCGCAAGTTACCCTCATTTCTACCGCAGATTCTCCTTTGGTTCCCGTCCCGTCCCGCAAGTTACCCTCATTTCTACCGCAGATTCTCCTTTGGTTCCCCTCCCGTAAACCTTTCAAATCTACCTCAGATGTCTTTGACATCATTCTACGATGTTCCCCAAGTGTATATCTAAAGTAATCCGCAAATTTTCCACAAGTGTACCGTTCAAAGTCTTCCCCCCTGTAAACATTCGGCTATCCTGCCCGTAATCACATTTCGCGACAAATCCACCCAATTCTTCGCGTATTTGTCAACAACAAAGACGTCTACTTCTTGGAACAGTGTTCATATGTTTAGTCAGGGTGATCATATGACCACTCTGACCTAACCATTTCCCAAACATCCCCCTCATGTTTCTTGGCGATTTAGGGGTTACCTTTAGTGTCAGAAAAAACTCGAATACTTCCTGGAATTCCAAGATTTTAAAGATAAGAAAACTCTGACCCACCGCCATGGAATCCAAAACTCTATTCATTTGATTCATCCGAGAGCGGTCCGTGACACACCCGTCGGTATTCTGCAATTGCAATTGGTTGACCCCGTTCCCGTTCCCCAGCAATTACATTTGCAATATTTTGGCCCGATTACTCATTATCGATGAGCAACGAGATAAGGATAGCTTCTCCTCAGGTGAATTCACGAAATAGTTTAACGGCTCGTCGCGACGCCGTCGACGCTGACTCGCCGCTAACGTGGCTGAGATTTACTCGTGGGAGCGACTTGGACCCGAATCTCACTCTGAGCTTTAGAGAGGGGCATCGTGCCGATGGCGTTGTGGTTTACATTAGAAAGTCCAATTTAAGTTCCCTTAGTCAGTGCTTTGGGAGGCTACCGAGCAACCTCTAGGATAGATCGAACGACTTGACGACGTGCTTGTGCACTTACGGGACGGCCCTAGTGTATGCAAAAGCGAAGTGGGTGAAGTGAAGTGAAGTGTTCTTCAATTCTATCGAACCAGAAGTAAGTCGATGTGATTCTTCATCCTCAATATGTGCGCGTTCTGTGCCAATAGTGAAGTGCAGTGAATGCAGGATACACACTATTTCAAGGATAACGAATCCTTCCTCACTACTTCCACATTTTTTAGCTTTGACAATCGTTAAGAAAATCTCCGGGTATTTTCCAAAATTTAGCGACGCGATTTCTTCACTCACTGCAATTTTTGACATATTACTTTAAATTCAAACCTCAAACTCAGAACAAAACTTCAAATTCAATTTAAAACTTCAAATTGATTTTAAAACTTCAAATTGATTTCAAAACTTCGATGATTTCAAAACTTCAATGATTTCAAAACTTCAATGATTTCAAAAGTTCAATGATTTCAAAAGTTCAATGATTTCAAAACTTCAATGATTTCAAAACTTCAATGATTTCAAAACTTCAATGATTTCATAACTTCAATGATTTCAAAACTTCAATGATTTCAAAACTCCAAATTGATTTCAAAACTTCACGTTAGAAATTATAAAAAGGCACTTGCAAGCTTGATTTGCTTTAATTTTGTTTTCTCCAAGAGTACCACACAGCCAGCTCATTAAATGATGTTGGGATTTTAGGGTTGACTTAATGTTAACGAAATAATAACGATAAAAGCATGGGAGTGGCAGAAGATTTCGCTCCCAGCTTCACCCAGAAGCCGCAGCTCCGGCAGGAAGATGACGGCAATCGCCTCATCTTCGAATGCCAATTGCTATCTTCGCCGATGCCGGATATTGAGTGGTTCAGGAGCGACACACTTTTGTCCGAAGATAGCAGAACGAACTTCAAAATTCAATCGATAGGTAGCAACAAGTTCTTGGTTGTTTTGGAATTGGACGATGTCATCGAGACAGATGCTGGACTTTACAAGGTTAAAGCGAAGAACAAGATGGGCGAAGTGGCCGCCTCCATTAACCTCAATTTCAGTCGTAAGTAAACATCTTTTCTTATTACACCATTTGGTGTTACCCCGGTTGTTAGTGTACCATTGGTCATGACTCCATTTGTTACTACACCATCGGTCCGTTATACCATTCGCTTTTACACCATTAGCTCCCACACATTAGCTCTTACACCATTAGCTCTTACGCCATTAGCTCTTACACCATTAGCTCTTACACCATTAGTTCTTACACCTTTAACTCTTACACCTTTAGCTCTTACACCATTAGCTCTTACACCATTAGTTCCAGACCATTAGTCCTTACACTGTTGGACCTCACGCTATGAACTCTTACAACATTGGCGCCTACATTTTTGGCTCTGACACCATTTATGCGTCTACCATTTGTTCGTCTACAATTTGTTCCTCCATCATTTATTCATCCAATACTTGTTCCTCCGTCATTTGTTCATCCAATACTTGTTCCTCCATCATTTGTTCATCCTATACTTGTTCGTCCATCACATGTTTGCCCACCACTTGTCCGGTCATCATTTGTTCGTTCACCATTTCCTTTTCTCTCAAAAAAGTCCATTATGACCATTATTTCTTCCTCCATCATTTCTTCATCCATGGTTTGTTCGTCAACCATTTCCGTTTCTTTCAAAAAGACGCCACATTCAACACAAATTCATGGCCATAACAAACAAATTGTCAAAATAAACCAAACTTCACGCGAGGAAACCATCCAATTGTCTAGTTATCCAGAAATAGAAAACAAAAAAAGTTGAAATATCAGATAGTAACAGTTTCCTTTGCTTTCAGCTATGGATGAACCTAGGGAAAAGTGAGTATACGGGAGATAGGTAAACCTGATCCAATTCTATTGTCACTATATAAATCTAGGCGACCTACACTTAACCGTTGCCAAAATTCGACTTGCACAACTACTCAGAGAAACTAGACCACGTAATATTTGCGTCACGGGTCATGTTTCGCATTCGGCGTTACTATTTTATGTTTCACGTTTAATAATATCTTACAAACAACGAATTTATAACTTATAGCATTATTTTTGGCGGGAACAATGACCCCCTTATGGGCATGGTCACCGCATAGATTGCATTAGAGTTTGATTCAGGTTTGCTTTCTCCTGAAGGCGTTCGTATACTTGAGAAAGACCGTTTGCAACCTAATAAATGATAATCCACCAGACAAATAGATGGCATTGCCCCCACATTCGCAAAGAAACCTTCCATTAGGCAAGAGGAAGATGGCAAAAGGCTTCTTTTTGAATGTCGAATTCAAGCAGACCCTCGTCCAGTCGTCACTTGGTTCCATAACACAACGGCCGTCGCTGAAGATTCACGTCATAAGGTACGAATTCATTTTCCTCCTCAAAAGAAAATCCTGAAAAGACCTAGCCCAGACCTAGGTCTAGACCTAAAGTATATTTGATAGTACTATCAAGTATACTTTACTCTATGTGGCTCCAAGCTATAGCGTATAGATGTTAAGATATCGTGGCGCATGCAATGAATTGAAATTATTCATGGAGCAACTATTTTAAAAGAGCTTCGGCGTTTTTCTCTTGGCAACATCGTGTGAACTATTTTAAGTTTCCACATGTAGCACCTGCTATTTTCTTTTTCAAGCGGCAACTAGTGTATTCGTTACGGATTTCAATTACAAATAACAAACAATGTCCGTTTCCACTATACACGTACCTTGGCAGTGGAATTTTTAAGACCCATTTACCCTAGCAAACGATCCCCTACGACAAGCAGAAGAGAATCATTCACGTGTCCTATATTTTCTCTACACTGAATCATTCTCGCTGAAGTCGTCTAGTACACAACTCGCCTTAAAATATCCCTCGAGCGAGCGCACGAGCATTTTTGCTAACCGTGTTTACACAACCATGTGAAATCCTAGCTGACAGGAATAATTCACATGATGATGTCAGAAGGCATATGAAATGTATCATAATGTGACATTATACGTGTGTGAACGGATCATTAGCATAAATGCTCGATAAACACCGCAATCCATGCTAAACCAGGACGCAGTTGCCTCAAAACTGAAATCCGCACTTAGAATGGGCTCCACCAGTACGCTTAACTAGTCTATTAGTGTCATACCTGTACATACCGACAATTTTGTAGTTTATAGGAAATTTTGTATTTTATAGGAAATTTTGTATTTTATAGGAAATTTTGTATTTTATAGGAAATTTAGTATTTTATAGGAAATTTTGTATTTTATAGGAAATTTTGTATTTTATAGAAAATTTTGAACTTTATACAAAATTTTGTAGTTTATAGAAAATTTTGTAGTTAATTTTTTGAGTATAGTTCGTTGATTTAGCAAGTCCTTGACCGTCAATTGACACCGTCAATTGAAGTCGCTTTAGATCGTCAATTCATTTGCAGAAACGTAAAAACTTCACGCGCATGTCAAAGAAGACAATAGCCATGTGGAAGCCCTGACGAGCAAAAAAAGTAACAATCATCAGAATTTTGAACCGCAATGTTAGATTCAAAAAGAACTAGTAAATAAAATCATAAGTTTGCCAAACGTCATTTGACATGTAGGCGTTAATTTGGGAAATTAAAACAAAATTTGAAGAGTTGAAGGTTGTTTCAGCGGGTCCTTGACAATTGCACGGATTTAAATAAAACAGAGTAGCCGTATTTTCGTTTTCCTAAATTAAATTGGAAACACTAATTTTATCGCGATTTGGATGCCGTCTGATCTTTATTATACAAGGAGTCACATGCCAAAATTTTAATGAGGTGTACCTGAGAATGTGGGAGGCATAACTATCGCGATAAAATATTAAAATTCGCAAAACAAAGGCGCCGAAAACGAATTTGGCCCCACTGTTCGATGGCTCCTGATGTATTGCACCGATCATAAAAAGACACACATTTTTGGCATTCTGCTTGGAATCTTGGCAACCATTTAACCCGCGACCACTCATCTGAGGCTTCTCAGAAATTCTTTTCGTTTTTCGTGGAAAACATTTCGACTTTAAAATAGTAACCGGGCTAACAAAATAAAAATCGTTTAACCCCAGACTTAGATTACTAATATTAGTAACACGTACTTTCCAAAAAAAATGCTTTCGAAAACTTTCTAGCCAAACACTTTTTTGGCCAAACATATTTTTAACCAAACACTTTTGTGGCCAAACACTTTTATGGCCAAACACTTTTATGGCCAAACACTTTTATGGCCTAACACTTTATTGGCCAAAACATTTCTTTTTCCACTACATTTTAGCCAAAATATTTTTTAAATAAATCATTTCTTTATCAAAACAATTTTAGATCAGAACATTTTTTAATTAAAACATTTATTTTACTATAACATTTTATGGCTAACTTATTTCTTTAACAAAACAATTTTGGATCAAAATAATTTTGGATCAAGAGAATTTTGGATTAAAACAATTTTGATCAAGACAATTTTGGACCAAAACAATTTTAATCAAAACTATTTTGGAACAAAACAATTATGGATCAAAACAATTTTGGATCTAAACAATTTTCGATCAAAACAATTTTCGATCAAAACAATTTTCGATCTAAACAATTTTGATCAAGACAATTTTGGACCAAAACAATTTTAATCAAAACAATTTTCGATCAAAACAATTATGGATCAAAACAATTTTGGATCTAAACAATTTTCGATCAAAACAATTTTCGATCAAAACAATTTTCGATCAAAACAATTTTCGATCAAAACAATTTTCGATCAAAACAATTTTCGATCAAAACAATTTTCGGTCAAAACAATTTTCGATCAAAACAATTTTCGGTCAAAATAATTTTTGATCAACACAATTTTGGATCAAAACATTTTTTAACCAAAACATTTTATAACCAAAACATTTTATAACCAAAACAGTTTTCAACAAACTTTTCAACAAACTTTTTTGGCGAAGTTTCTGGTCAATTTTCTGAACAAAACATTTTTAATGAATACATTTGTTTTCCAAAGCATTTTGTAATAAAACCCTTTTAGATAGTTGTTTTATCCTAGATTTCACTAATGCTAGCTCTACACTCTCATGCTCAAGACTCAAGCGAGTCACTCGGCAAGTGCTAGTCAGGTACATCAGTCACACTCTCCTCTTCGGCCTGTCTCGCTCATGACCTGTCTCGCTCATGATTTATCTCGCTCTCGATCTGTCTCGCTCATGGCCTGGCTCGCGCTGCACTTGCCTCGTCGAGAGTGTGGAGCCGGCATAGCACTGTACATAGTAGAATAAAATTAATAATAAGAACATAAACTCTAAGAAGCACGCAGCACATTCTAACAAATTGGGTTTGCCTTGAATTTTTCAGTTAAGGATAGATAAAGATGGACACTCGTACTTTGCAACACTAGAAATACAAAATGTAACAGTTGAGGATGCTGGCAAGTACAAGGTGACTGCAAAGAACGAGTTGGGGGAGAGCAACGCCACGATCAGTCTCAACTTTGATAGTAAGTGATCAGACCCTTGTGTAGCTTTTTATGTTATCCTTCCCGATAAATCGAAAAGTTCGGAGAAAATTTGAAAATTTGTAAGACGCTTTGCCATTTGACTTAGTGTACATATTTTCCGAAGCATTAGTTGAGAGTGGTTTAACTAATTTCTAATAACTATGCAGAAGCTTTTAGTTTTCAGCTTGTTAACAACGTGGCACCATGGTCCTGTTTAAGTGCTTATCGCACGAAGAATGCAGCTGCAATCTCATTACACGTGTGTCTTACTCTTTTCTCAAACGATAATAAATTCATGAACACGGTGCATTAATTAGTATTAATCAAATAAAAGATAATAATAATCAATGAAAGATGAGAATACTTTTCCTCTTAACCCTTGTACATACATAAATACTTGTACTTTTTGGCACCGACGCAGCTGTATAAGGACAAGTAAGTCAGCACTCGTGCACAGTACAATGGACTAACTGTCGCTTAATCTCAGCTCAGCTTTTAATTTGCTGTTTTTTAACATATCCATTATTAATACGTGTACATTGGTAACGACATTTTGTGTGAGATTTTGTTTCCCAAAAGCCTAGATTAGAAGCAGTTTTTCATTTTGTTGGCTGTCCTTCCTGGTATCTACATTCGGCTGATAAAGTCGAGCCAATCGAAAAAATGTGGATGTTCGGTCGAGACATTTTTCAAATTTTTAGCCTAGCTGCGATGCCCCCGGACACACTTCAACATACATAATAGTCATAATGTAATAATAATAAATAATCCATAAAAATGAAAGGCCATGTTCTTGCAAATGTTACCTACACTTTTATTTCAGCATTTGTTTTTATATTTTTAACACTGTTAGGGCGATATTAAAAGCTGAGCTTTTCCGTGACCATTGTTTATTTGCGCGAGTGTTGCCGGCTGTCCGAAAAAGATGGCCTGATAGCCCAGTTTAGGAGACTTTCTGCACTAGGCGATGAGGCTCCTGTCCCGGAAGTTCCCAGCATCAAGCCGACGTTCACCGAGAGACCGGTCATCCGCCAGACCGACGACGGGACCAGGATCACTTTCGAATGTCGTTGCGTGGGAGAACCCAAACCTGAGATCCAATGGTACGTATGCTCCGCAAGGACATCGCATGAGCCAGGACTCGAACACGATCCTCGGTTCCGTTTCTTTCACCTGGTCGAATTAAGGCTAAGCTAGTCGAGGCGACACCGGTAAACCGATCGAGTCGGACTGGTCCGATCGAACCAGTCAAGTCGAATTAGGTCGACCGAACTGGTCCAATCTGCTGGTCAAGTCGGAACAGACAAATCAAACTGACTATCAAAATAGTCACCAAGCTGACTACCGGAATAGTCACCAAACTGATTGCCAAAATGGTCATCAAACTGACTGCCAAAATTGTTACCAAACTGACTACCAAAATAGTCACCAAACTGACTACCAAAATAGTCACCAAACTGACTACCAAAATAGTCACCAAACTGACCACCAAAATTGTCACCAAACTGACTACCAAAATAGTGACCAAACTGATTGCCAAAATGGTCATCAAACTGACTACGAAAATAGTCACCAAACTGATTGCCAAAATAGTCACCACACTGACTATCAAAATAGTCACCAAACTGACCACCAAAATTGTCACCACACTGACTACCAAAATAGTGACCAAACTGATTACCAATAGTCACCAAACTGACTACCAAAATAGTCACCAAACTGATTAAAAATAGTCACCAAACTGACTACCAACATAGTTACCAAACTAGTCGACAAAGTAGTTAACAAACCAGTCGCCGAACGAGTCATAACATTAGTCTCCAAACTAGTAACCAAACGAGGCGTCAAACTAGTAACCAAACCAGTCGTCAAACTAGTAACCAAACCAGTCGTCAAACTAGTAACCAAACCAGTCGTCAAACTAGTAACCAAACTAGTCGTCAAACTAGTAACCAAACCAGTCGTCAAACTAGTAACCAAACCAGTCGTCAAACTAGTCACTAAAACTAGTTGTCAAACAAGCCATTAAAGTAGTCACCAAACTAGTACCCAAAGTTGTCACCAAAGGCGCAAATAGAAACTAGTCAAGTACAGGTAGTCCGGTCGAAACCAATCAAGGTGAACTAGCCAAGCCAAACCTAGACAAATCTATGTAAACCTAGCCAAGCCTGGATGAGAGCACATGGAGGAAACGGGACGGGACGTGGCCCTGGAGGCTCAGACGATGTCCTGAGCCGGCCCCTAACGATCTCTGGGTGATGACATTCAAACGTTCAGGTTCCACGAGAAGGAAGAACTGCAAGAGGGAGACCGCTACAAGATTACCATGCAACTCGATCAGAAACTGTACTATCTGGCGCGTCTGGAGATTCTGACCGTTTCCAAAACCGACAAGGGCGAGTATCGGGCCGTTGCGAGAAATAAGCACGGCGTCGGGACGGCCACCATAAACTTGAATTTCCAAGGGGATGACAAACCAAAGTAAGACACACTAAGATATTCATTCTCGCCATTCGGAAGGACGAATATCATATTATCATGTTGTCATGTTCCGCAGAATTCCTGACGGGAAGGCGCCGCGGTTTCCGAAGAAACCCACGATTCGGCAGGAAGGAGACGTTCTCGTCATGGAGTGCGTTCTGGAGGCCAACCCTGCCCCGGACATCACTTGGTTCCACGGCAACAACGCGATATCACACAATTCACGTGTGCGTATGATTAGGATGATGACAGGAAAAGATACGTACCTGCTTACACTAGAAATATCAAACCCTACGCGCGAAGACGGTGGCAACTACCGCTGTAACGCATTCAATAACTATGGCGAAAGCAATGCAAACATATCACTTAACTTCCAAGGTATGATGCGCAGATTTTTTATGTATCGTCTTGTGTATCGTCTACCTGCGCTAGCCCATCCCCCTCGTTACTGATGTTTGAGTACTTTGATGTTCCAGCCAGTCCAGTCCGATGAGGAGCCCCACCTACTACTTTCTACTCTACTCTACTCTACTTGTACTGTATTTGCATGAGCATGGCCTTGATGTTGTAGAGCCTGCCCTTGCATGCCCTCACTAAATTCAATGTTTGCAGGTGGAGATGACGCCGCAGGTTTCGCACCCTCCTTTATAGAGAAACCCAAAATAATTCCGAACGAAACCGGCACTCTCATCACGATGAGATGTAAATGTAAGGCTAAACCTAAACCCGACGTGACATGGTTCCGAGGAACGACCGTTGTCAAAGAATCGTCTAAGATTACTATCAATACCCTAGATGTCGAAGAAAACGTTTTCGAACTAACTCTCGAAATAAAGGTATACACTCTTTTTGCTAACCTGAATCTGACACTCTCAACATTCCTTCGTTTCGCCCCTTACTAGGACCCCGCTGGTGCCGACGGCGGTACCTACCGATGCCATGTTAAAAACGAATTCGGCGAGAGCAATGCCAACTTGAATCTGAACATCGAAGCCGAACCGGAGCCCGAAGGGGACGGCCCCACTTTCGTGGAAAAACCAAGAATCACCTCTCACCAAGGGGGAAAGTTGGTGGTCATGGATTGCAAGGTAGTTATTTCACCAGTCAACTCTAACCTGAATCTATCTAACGTGACCTATCCTATCCAAACTAAACCTATCTAAACTAAACCTATCCAAACTAAACCTATCTAAACTAAACCTATCCAAAGTAAACCTATCCAAATTAAACCAATCTAAACTAACCCTATCTAAACAAAACCTATCTTAAACCAAATCTCACACTGATACTCTCCACAGGTCCGCGCAAACCCAAAACCAGACATCATTTGGTACAGGGAAGGCAAAGAAGTCGCGGAATCTACCAAAGTCAAAATCAGCTACGAAAAAATCGAAGAAGACGTCTATTACATAAAGCTGGAACTAAAAGACCCGGGTCTAGAAGACTCTGGCCTATATCGATGCAACATTAAGAACGCTCTAGGAGAATTAAACGCTAATTTAACATTGAATATAGAAATAATTCCTGTTATCAAAGAAAAACCCAAGATTATCAAAATTGTCAAGAAACGCACCGTCATCGTCGAATGCAAAGTTCAGAGCAAGTTTACCCCGGCTTGCACCTGGATGAAGGAAGAAAGTGTTGTGAAAGAAGACGGTAGACACAAGTACATCGTAGAACAAGTTAAAGACGTAAGTAACACCCAACAACGTAACACCTCTTCTTGTCAATGACAACAAACTTATATAACATTCTATATTAAGTAATATAAGACAATACATCATTTTACCATACATCATTTTACCATACATCGTTTTACCATACATCGTTTTACCATACATCATTTTACCATACATCGTTTTACCATACATCATTTTACCATACATAACTGTCATTTCAGGGCGAATTCGCAGTCAAACTAGAAATAGAAAACGTAGAGAAAACAGACAAAGGCTTCTACAAACTGGTGGCGAAAAACGAAAAAGGAGAAGCTAGTTCCCAAACAGTCGAGGTAACCGAATTCCCACCGGAAGAGAAGCCCAAAGGGGAAAAGCCAAAGTTGAGCAAGCTCACCAACGTCACAATTGACGAAGGGAAAACTGCCGACTTTATAACTTCGCTGAAAACTTTAGACAAAACAGTTGTGATGACCTGGTACAAGAATACCACAGTCATCACCGAGTCGTCAGATGTGAAAATTTCCTTTGACGGCACAGTGGCTCGTTTGACCATCACCAAATGCAAAGTTTCTCACTCGGCAACCTACAAGGTTGTTGCTAAAAATGAGTTTGGAGAAGATGAGACTTCTGCAGTTTTGACAGTTAAGGAAAAGAAGGAAGAGGAGGAGGAAGAGGAGGAGAAAGTCGATGAGAAGAAGAAAAAGGTGGAAGAGGAGAAGAAAAAGGTAGAGGAGGAAAAGAAGAAGGTTGAGGAAGAGAAGAAAAAGGTTGAGGAGGAGAAGAAAAAGGTTGAGGAGGAGAAGAAAAAAGTTGAGGAAAAGAAAAAAGTCGAGGAAAAGAAAAAAGTTGAGGAAAAGAAAACAGTTGAGGAAAAGAAAAAAGTTGAGGAGAAGAAAAAACTCGAAGAAAAGAAAATAGTTGAAGAAAAGAAGGTGGAAGAAAAGGTAGCAATCTTTTTCAATATGTTTTTTAAACTAAACAGACCTAATTTAGATGTTGTACATAACTAAGTAAAATATTTTTTGGATGAACATCCACAATTTTTATCGAAATTTTTCATTTTTACTATATACATTTATCCACAATGTTTAGTAGACTTAAAGAAAAGCATTAATAATATGTTGTAACTAACAAATTGGTAACTAACTGTATTTTAACACGAAGGTTAAACCAGACACTGACGAGGAAATATCTGACTCGGAAGAAGAAGAAAGTTTAGAAATAGAAAAGGTACACAAAAACACATTATACTTAGCATACTGTAAGAAATTCTGGCGGACACTACTAATGAGTTGACATTTTTCCATAGGACACCATTGACCAAAAACTTAAAAACGGCGAAGAACCAAAGGTACATAATTTACACATTCAATTGTACATTCATATTTAATTTTAAATTCACATTCAATTTTCAATTCACATTCAATTTTAAATTCACATTCAATTTTACATTCGCATTCAATTGCTACTATTTCCCCCAAACTACAATTTAAAACAACTCAATGCACAACTTTTTCCTAATTTTTTCTTGTAAATAAAAATTAATAAAAAAGCTCACATCAAAAGCGTCGACGTTCCTTAATAGAGTTACTTTTTGTTTTTAGAAAAAATTGGAAATTAAAGAAGAGAAGAAAGTGGAGGAAAAGAAAAAAGTTGAGCAAAAGGTGAACGAAGAGAAAAAAGTAGAGGTAAGAACGTTATGCCCTCGTCTAGTTTTTCCTCTTTATTATAAAACAACGCGATTAGTAAATGTTGGTTATTCTTTAATTTAGAAAATACAAGACAAGGTAAATGACGTTGGAAAACCTAAATCAGACGCGGAAAAGGTGAGGGTTCGCCCAAATTTTGCAAAATAAATTAGAATTTTTCCAATTATTTAAATTGAATACTGAGATATTTTGAAAAATATAGCAAAAGTTAATAAACAATCCGATTTTAGGACGCACTCAAACCTGAATCGAAAGGGTTGAGAAAATCTTCAATCAAACAGGTATATTAAATCCTTTTCGTCCTGTTCCACAAATCTTAATATTGCTTTCTTTCTATTCTCACTCTTAGGTAGAGGAAATTAAGTCGGAATCGCGACGAAGCTCACTTGTAAAGACTGAGGAGAAGGTATTTTATTTCCTTCTTGAATGTTGAAGCATCTATCATATTTTTTGTATACTTTTTAGATTGTTAAAGACGGTGAAACAAAAGTAGATAAAAAGACTACTATTAAAAAGGACGAAGAAGTTAAATCTGAATCTAGGCGGTCGTCATTTGTTGAAGACAAGAAAAAGGTACTGCTTGTACTCAAATCGCTTCAATTATTTTTTCATTTTTTTTCTTTCCTTTTTCTTTGCGTTAAGCCTCAGACATTTATTTTTATTTTATACAAGTAGTTAAGATGGCTAGACTTATTTTAGTTTGGCTTTAGTTTAGCCACACGTTTTAGTTAAGCCAAACGCTTTAGTTTAGCCAAACGCTTTAGTTTACCCAAACGCTTTAGTTTAGCCAAACACTTTAGTTTAGCCCAACGCTTTAGTTTTTATATTCAATATTCGTCTATACTTTATTTTGTACTAACTCTTAAGGCAGAAACCATTGCTTGTTAACCAGTTATATTTTCTATCACATTTATTGAGTTATTGTGAAACAACGCACTTGGAAAAATATCATATGAGAACAGTTGTATTTAGTCATATTAATTATAGGTAACCAAAACATCCGATAAGTTGGCTGTCACAAAAGAAAAGGTAAGTAATTTAATTACGTAGAGTAGTTGTAGCTCCCCTCTTTGTAGGTAGTAGAATGTTGTAATTAACATACATTTTCATATATACATAGACACCAGTACCAACAAATGACACAGAATCGAAACCTAAAAAGGAGGAACCAGTTCCTGACAAAGCAATCTCAAAAAAAACCAATTTGGAGGCAGAACCCACGAAACCAACAGATAGAAAAAAGACACCAGAACCTGAATCAAAGAAACCCGTAGAACCTGAAACAAAAAAATCCGTTGAACCTGAAAGGAAAAAACCTATAGAACCTGAAACGAAAAAATCCGTTGAACCCGAAACGAAAAAACCCGTAGAACCTGAAAGGAAAAAATCCGTAGAACCCGAAGCGAAAAAATCCGCAGAACCTGGTGCGAAAAAACCTGCAGGTTCTGAATCCAATAAATTGGCTGAACCCGAAACCAAAACACCCAAATCTCTTAGCGCAAAATCTCCTGAACCTGAAAGTAGAAAGAGTCCCGAACCTGAATCCAAGAAAGCTGAAGTCAGCAAAACTCCCCTTACTAAACCTACAGAACCTAAAGCACCTGCAGACAAAGCTAAACTAGAACCAGAACAACCTAACCTAGAGGCACAGAAAGCGACACTTAGAAAGGCAGAACCTAAACCTAAACCTGAGGCACCAGAAATTGTGGTCCCAGACGAACTTTCACAGAGAGCAAAGGGTCTTAAAAAGGTATATTTTTCTTTTTTATGTTCTAAATATTTTCTTAATATGGTAAACTTTTTTTTTGAAATTTACAGTCTGATAGATTTTGAAATACTTTTACTTTAAAATGACTGTGGAATTAAGCATTATGGATTACCAATGATTTGGTTCGATAAAGGATCACTTTCATTTGCAACACTAATCTGTTTGATCTAGGTTAGTTGCAAACATCATCAGGGCAATTTTTTATATGATAGGGTACCCATGAGAAACACTGTTCCCTAAATATTACACAACGTTCCCCTTCCAACAATTGTTTCACCCAAATGATCATTTTAATATTTAAATATTAAATTGTATTAGAATATTAAGTCGAATTATCCATAGTAATCTATAACAATAGATTACAAAAGAATATCGTTGATGAATAAGGAGTTAAAGAATCTGAAGTTGAAAGTTCAGTAGAAATATGCGTACAAACATGTGTAAAAAAGTATTTTGAATATAAGGTTAACAAACTTCAAATATAAATATTTTTGCCACTTTAAAGGTCTCTAAGGACGACCCCATGGCATATTACGTTTCAAACGATGAAAAAGAAGATGCTCCAAAAGTGGCAGATTCGAAACCGGTAAAATTGAAGTTCTTGATTAACTTTTTTTGGAGGATACGCCATAACCTTTATATGTGCGATTTTTGCTTTTGTGTCGTCGTTTATTTTACTCTTTTCTTATCTCTACCTTAATAAAATGTTATAACTAAATCTTCGCTTACTTTTTGTGTTGTCAATCTTCTTAAGGATATCTGAAGAAAGGAAGACAAAAAAGTCGATTCAATTTATATGAATGAACAATCGTCAATAACTGTCCTTGAGATGGTTTGAGTATTGGTATTCGGAGCAATTAGTTTTTAAAGTATTTTTACGATGAATATTTTTAAAATGAATATTTTTAAATGAATATTTTTTGCCAAAAAGGGAAGAATTTACGATCCTATGGCGTGGGTGCCGGACGATGAACCCGATTCACCACCACCGGTAAATGATTTGATGTCACTTTCGAAATGAATAGTTTAACATAGTAGACTACTCAAATCACCTGTTTTGTCAAAGGAAATGCCACATTTTTGTATTTCTGCTAATACCTATTTAAAGCGTAAAAACCAGAAAGGCAGTACGTAAACTAACAAGCTTTCTCTCTACTTGCTCTTCTAATAATGTTCTTTGCTTTACTGTTTAATATTTCTTCTCTTTTCTAACATTACGTTCTACTTTACAAGGCTAAGAAATATGATCCAATGACTTTTATACCTGAAGATGACACTGCTGTTAATACAAAACCGATCGTTGAAGAATCGGTTCCTATCAAACCGCCAAAAATTGAGGCGTCTGAAGACCGTTATACAAAACCGGTAATTAAAATTGCTGACAATTTTAAATCAGAACTAATTGCTCTTTATTTATCTAATTATGCCGTCAAGTACATTATGATGTAGTGCAGCTCACATCACAAAATACATCGGATGGATCTGACACTAAATTAAATATAATACATAATTTTTAAAAATTTAATAAAACTGAGTTGCAATTTTTATACGATGAATCAGATACACCCGATATATATTTTAAACTGTAATATAGTATAATATAATATAGTAGCATATAATATAATATAGTAGCATATAATATAATATAGTAGCATATAATATAATATACTACAATATAATATACTACAATATAATATACAATATAATATACAATATAATATACTACTGCTCGACCGAATCTTCCTGGCAGACGTCGATACAGCCTGCGCAGAGAGAGAAAGTATTCGGAGGGACAGAGTAAGTCGTTCGCAGCGCTCGCAACGGTTTTCGCACCCTTGTTAAGCAGTGATCTGTCCGAGTAGACGATCGGCCGATAAATGACTTGCTCCGTCTATATGAGACCCGTGCGCAACAATGCACACAATTCCGTCTGCCTTAAAGATTGGGTCGAGCAGTACAATATAATATATTATAATGTGTATGTAACACTAACGCAACTTTTTTTGTATTTCTGACATTAATAATTAAAAGAATACATACAGTAAGAGTAATACTTGAGACAAAAAAAAAACGAACTCAAACCTGTGTGACTAACTTTCTATATACTTAAAACTAATTATTTATCTTCGAAGCAATAAACGTCTTTCTCAGTGTGTGCAAACGGAAAATTGGTGACAAGAGATTTAGAAAGACTGCTTGTGTTCTAACATAATCTATCTTCTTCTTCCTCTTCTTCTCTTCTGTACTAATATTTACGTAATTTAATAAACAGGTTCGAAAGTACGATCCAATGGCATTTATACCTGAAGATGATATTCCTGCGCCTATTGTTGACGAACCTGTAATTATTAAGCCGGTAAAGATCCACTCAGATAGTTATTATATGTAGTTAGATGAAAAATATTTAACCTATTTACCTATTTACGTTTGCAAAGTATTGTAACTCGTAAGACCAGTGGATTTTGGTAGTTAACTACTTCGTTTTGAGTAATTTTTGGGCAGTTGAGTAAAAATTGGACTTGATTTGTTTTACACAAAAGATGATTATATCTCTGTACATCGATATGAACTTTCATTTTTGGTTTCTTAACGTCCAGAAACTGAAGATAAATTTATAAAATGAAATTCATTTCCATGTGCAGCTACTTAATAAAGATGAGGTGGCGAAAGTTGAGCTTTAGCCTAAACATAAGCACCAGCTTCTCTTCCTTAAGGAGAAATAGATAGTTGTAGTGGTAGTGGACACCCTGTATAATGCTTTAATCCTTTGCACACACTTTGGTACACAATTTTGATGATTGTCTTCACCAGCATCAGAAATAAGGCATGTTTTATTATTAACACAATTAATGAGCACTAATCCAATTGTCATTTTGACTTTTCTACATCTCTTCAAACTAACGTTTCTGTTTAAAAGGTGCGAAAATATGATCCAATGGCATTCATTCCTGAAGATGACGTTCCAAGCAAAAAAGACCCGGAAACAATGATGAAATTACCGGTAATTTGAACTTAGCAAAAATTTATGATTGGTTCAACCCTAATTGAATTCTAGTTGACACTAAATTTGAAAATTCGATCACTATGGGTATATTTATTATTTAAGGAAGGTTATTTGTTTCGCATTTTTTTACTATATTGTATATATGCGTTTATTGTTGTAAGTTCCTCTTTAAGAATGGTAAAGGATGTGGAATTTTGAATTTTCAAGATATTGAAAATTATTATTTTTGAAAGTTTTCTTTTTTTTTAATGTTAAAAATACCTATTTTATTCTTACACAGGAGTTTACAACCACCTTGTATATAATCACTTGTTATTAACTTTAAAAAGGAAGGTTTCTAAATCAAGGTTTAAATGAAATAAGTGTTATTTTTTTTGTTGACATATTTAAGAAGTTTGGAAATTAGAAAAAAGATGTAAATTGTTTGATTTAGAGATCAATCCGTAAATCTAACTGTGTACATACCACATACATTATTATGTGTTTTAATGATCTTTTTAAAAGCTTTAAAACTATTTTGCCCCTGCAATTTTTGAACCTTTTTTGTACTTTTGCTTCTGACACAGAATTATTTTTGATTTGAATCATGCAAATGGTTAAACAACATGCATGATGATGTTTTGGACATTTGAAATTATTTCACTGACTACACTTTATTTTATTGATCTTACATTATTTAATTGATCTTACATTATTTAATTGATCTTACATTATTTAATTGATCTTACATTATTTAATTGATCTCACATTATTTTGTTGATCTTACATTATTTTGTTGATCTTACATTATTTAATTGATCTCACATTATTTAGTTGATTTTACATTTGTTTCGACGAATCGATGTAATATTAATGTTGTACGCACATGTTCTTCTTATTTATATGTTTTAAAGGCTCCAAATGATCCTATGACTTTCGTACCAGATGAAAAAGTAATTCCATCGATCAACGTGCCAGAGTTGACTGTGGTAAAAATAATTTTATGATAGTATGAGCTATCTTAACTTGCTCATTTTACAGCTATGGCGAACTTTTTGCTATCGTTCGGTAATGGTTACTTTTCCTTCCACATTTCTCCAAAAGTGTACTTAACTAGCCGGATAGCTTTAGTAAAAATTCATCAAGTAGAAATCCCCAAATGGAAGAACAACAGTAACTGAGTTACAGGGTTGATCTTCCTGCGCTAAAGTCCTCTTTAAGTATGGTGAGTTTTTCTTTTGTGGTTTTTCTCTCGTCTCGAAACATTTTTAAGTGGATATTTTTATCAGTAGGAGTACCCCGTAGTCTTGCTATTATTATTTTTTAGATATTTTCAAAATATTCTTCTTAATGATATCGTCTACATGATATCCCCCTGTGATTTGTATTTCTATTATAAGGTAACCAATATTCGAACTGTATTTTAATATAATTATGTAATAAAAGTAGAAAGTTGTGCACGTATGCAATACAATAAAGCCAAATGATATCTGATATAACAAAGTTTTCTGCAATAATCTGCATAACAATAAACAAATAAAATAAAATAGATAGTACACAGGGGGTTCCTTCGATTCCTTTTAGAGATGTGGTTTGACTTGCCGTTGTTACTGAAAGGAATCGATGGGACACCTTATGTCCGGCTATTAGTATAACGCACTAACAATAAGTAGTTTCGTATAACTGATAACAATAAAAAAATGGAATGCTATTTTTTTCAACTTACGAAGTTTGAATGTATGTAAAATAGGTGTCTCATAATAGTTAATATACAATAAGATATTATCTCTTTAAAATTATATAAAAATGATATTTTGATATAAAAGTAATATAGGAATCCCCTCATATCCCAAACCCCTGAAAAACACATTGAACCCCTTTACTGAATACACTTTTTACTTCAATCAATTTCGGAAACTGCCCTTCGAACAATAACTGATTTTTTACTTTAACTGATTTTTCACTCTTCAACTTTTTTCTTTTCTTTTTCTTTTTTTCTTTTCTTTTCTTTTTTTTCTGTCCTTTTCTTTTTTGTTTTTTCTTTTCTTTTTTTTTCTTATTTTCCCTTTTTTTTCTTTTTTTTTTCCTTTTTTTTCTTTAATTTTTCTATTTTTTTCTTTTTTTTTCCCTTTTTTTTCTTTTCTTTCTTTCTTTTTTCTTTTCTTTTCTTTTATTTCTTCTACTTTCCTTTGTTTTTTTCATTTTTTTTCACCGAAATATTAGATATGTTACGAACACAAACATATGATTGATAACAATAGACTTAATTTACAAACAATTAGAATTGAATTAACAAGTGCCCTTTGTCAATAATTCGAACAAGATTGTTAGAAAATAATAACAAGCTTACGTAGTTTCAACCCACTATATAAAATTACTATTATTCACTCTGTTAAATTACTATTATTCACTCTATTAAATTACTATTATTCACTCTATTAAATTACTATTATTCACTCTATTAAATTACTATTATTCACTCTATTAAATTAATATTTTACCATTAAAAAAATAATGGTAATGTGAATTTTAGTATCGTCCAATTTCTTTGCCTATTGTGCATCTTAAAAAGTAACTGGCCTTCTATGTTGCCTGACATCCCGTAAAGACAACAAATAGTTATAACATTTTTTAATATTTACCCAGGTAACATAATAAAAAAAATAACAAAAAAAAATTTGGTTTTCACCATTTTATACAAAGATCTTGTATGATTGTAGTCCCCAATGACAACATGTCCGTCCTCGTTTATTGTCTAATATATTTCTGTATTTCTTTCATGTCTCATTTCGTTCTCATTGCTATCGTCCAAACAGACCGCAGAGCTGGTCAACAACAAACCTGAATTAAAGGTAAGTGTACTAAACAATTCAAAGACATATCACACAGAACACTATTTTTCCAAGTGTATTTTAAAAACGTCGATTTAAACGAGAAAGTTAACTTTGAATATTTAAAGGATGAGCCAAAGTCGAAACGTATTATCCCACCGCCGAAACAGCAGAAAGCTGATTCGTTTTTGGGTATTCAGCTGAAACCTGTTTCAAAAGAAAAGAAAGAAGCTGAGGAGAAAAAGCTTGAGGTTGAGCTTAAGGTAACGAAATATTGCTCAAAGGCTCTTCTTTCGCAATCTTCTCTGCAATCAACTTCTTCACTGTTATAATTGTTCTACTCTAATACTCTTTCTTGTGTCTACTTAATGTACTCTTTATGTACTTCTATATATCTTCTCCTTATTCTATTTCCCTAGTTTCTTCTTTATTCCAATTTCTTGCTTTACAGAAGCAGTATTATATGTACATATTTTTAAACTTCTTTTGTATAATGGGAGAATGTCTTTACATTCTTGCATTTTTGTATTTTTGTTTAAAACTACAGTTTTCCTTCGACTTTATACTCTTTCTTCTTATGTGTTCTTACCCTTTGTATGTGCTCTTCCACTTCTTCTTCAAGCTTAATGTGACTCCCTTCAGGCTCACTCGTAAATTTCTATTTCTGATTACCTTTCTCTGTTTCTATGTTTTATCTACTTTTTCCTTCTGTTACTTCTATTTATCTTCTTAAAACTCTCTACTTACCATATACACACTACTTGCCATATACGTACCACTTACCATATACGTACCACTTACCATATACATACCACTTACCATATACACACTACTTGCCATATACGTACCACTTACCATATACGTACCACTTACCATATACGTACCACTTACCATATACGTACCAGTTACCATATACATTCCACTTACCATATACACACCATTTACCATATACACACCAATTAGCATATATACACCACTTACCATATATATACCACTTACCATATACATATCACTTACCATATACACACGACTTACCAAATACATACCACTTACCATATACACACCACATACCATATACACGCCACTTACCATATACACACCACTTACCATATACACACCTCTTTCCATATATACACCACTACCATATATACACCACTTACCATATACATACACAAAAATTAAGATATTTATACCTCTATCGATACACAGATATCTTAAAATACTAGTCAGTACTCAAATTACATGAAGTCGTAATTATTTCTAATTACTCAGTACCTTAATTATATTCAATCAGAATTATTGTAATTACTCATTACCCATCATTACTCGGGGTATTGGTCTCAGATGACACTTATACTATTTTAGTACTGTCAATCTTTCACTCCATCTCAAGAAAATAGTCACACTCAGAATTTAGACTTTACCCAAGACTTGTTACACTACCGTTACTACTATTACTACTCCTACTATTTTGATTACGACTCTTACTATTATGATTACTACTCTTACTATTATGATTACTATTCTTACTATTATGATTACTACTCATACTATTATGATTACTATTCTTACTATTCTGATTACTACTTCTACTATTATGATTACTACTCTTGTAACTACCAGTACTACATGTATTATTAAGATTGCTTCCCAAAAAAGTTTTCCTGTAAATGGTGCAATCTTAATAACTACCTTTTGTTAGTGAAATTGTTAATCCTTTGGTGTTTCCATAGAAAGTGCAAGAAAGGGCAAAAGACGAGCCCAAGAAAGCTAAGGCCACGAAAAAGAAAGATGATAAGGACGATTACGATTTCGATATCCCTGACTATGATAGGCCTGTTCTCGAGGTTTACGAACGTGGCCCAGGTTACGAATACAGTGGCAGGGAGAAGACGAAGTTGTCTAAGGTGACTAAGGGCTTTGCTTTTTGCTTTCAGTCTTTTGACTTCAAGTCAAACGTTAGAAACCCGGCTTCTCAAGACCATACTTGCTTAACTCATTTTATTTTCATTTTTTCTTTTTCTCTTTAAGTTTTCTAAGAACGTTTTCTAAGAATGTTTTCTAAGAACGTTTTCTAAGAACGTTTTCTAAGAACGTTTTCTAAGAACGTTTTCTAAGAACTTTTTCTAAGAACGTTTTCTAAGAACGTTTCCTAAGAACGTTTTCTAAGAACGTTTTCTAAGAACGTTTTCTCTTTACACTTTCCCCAGTACTGTTTACTTTATCCAAGTTGTGGCTTCTGAAAATCGCTACCTTCTACATTTTGCAGATCCTTTCCTTAGCAACCAGTGTTAAAAGCTTGCTCTTCTTCTTAAGCATAGAGTTTTGTTTCACCCTCGTTAATCATTTCGTAGGATTACCAAAAACTAGTTCCTGAGATAAAGAAACGAGAAGCTCCAAAAATCGAGGTAGAAAGAGAGAAAACTCCGGAACCAAGGAAGGCCTCTTTGGCTCCAGAAGGTGGACCTCCGCCAGGTGGCGGTAGTAGGCGTGGTTCGCTTATTCCTCCTGAGGCTATGGGCCGCAGGGCCAGTCTTCTCATATCCGACGAGGTATATACTCTAATGTGTATCATTTTCTTACGATCAATTCAATCTTACAGCTTCTTTGGGTCTCTGTCTCAACGTCAGGTTCAATGTGGGTTGAATCATTTGATTGTGTATAAATGTACATTTTTTAATAGTTTTTATCTATTAGGCAGCTAGAAAACTCCGACCTGGAGAGGTCCTGGAAGAGAAAAAGGTAACAATTTTGAGAATACTGCAACATATGCCTCGCTCCATTTATCACACTGCGCCGGCGCACTCAGCTGGAAATGGCTATCACAAGTTTATCGCTCTAATTGTTTTGGCCGTTGTATTATTTTTGCATGATTATGCGAACAAATCGACAGTACTAAGGCTGCTTAAATTTCAAAAAAGTTTAACAGAAATCTGATCCTATCAAAAATTTTATTACAGCCTAATAGTTCGAGCTCGTAGTGTACTTGCCCCTTTGGGTTCGTGCAAAACAAGCTCGCGGTGCATGTTATAGCGCATGACGTTTCGAGAAAATAATCCCCACCTTCAAGATGAGTGACACCAAAAAGTTTTCTAAATTGACTTTGTCCACACGCTATAGATGCACTGATTTATTTGCAAAGTAATATAATTTTTGGTAAGGTTAAGGCACGGGCCACAGTGGCGCTTCGTTTCGCTCGCGTCCAAGGACGCGCGATGCGGGGCGCCAATATGGCCTAACCTTAAAACGTAGAACTAAATTTTTATTAATAGAAAGAAAATCACTCTTAACGAAACGCGTGCTAATTGGCTTGGCAATTGAATTTGGTTGAAAACTCATTGTTGAAAAGTCTTTGCTGAAAATTCATTGTTGAAAATTCATTGTTGAAAATTCATTGTTGAAAATTCATTGTTGAAAATTCATTGTTGAAAATTCATTGTTGAAAATTCATTGTTGAAAATTCATTGTTGAAAATTCATTGTTGAAAATTGATTGTTGAAAATTCATTGTTGAAAATTCATTGTCGAAAATTCATTGTCGAAAATTCATTGTCGAAAATTCATAATTGACTGTGCCTAGTCGAATGTTCGCTATGGTGTAAATGTACTAGGGCATATTTCCTTAGGGAGGAGCACGTGCAAGCGTCAAGTGTACCTTTTCTAAAATTCTTTCCTGCAAGAGCGTCAACGTCGCCGTTTCTTCGCCCAACTTAATATAATAAAACCCGTGGCTAGCCACGAGTATGTGCTTAACCTTGAAACGAGACCTTAATAAATTTTATTTAATTTGTGCCCACAGGGTGGAAAATTACGTCCTGGTGAAGTCATTGATTCTAAGGTGAGATTTGTGTTAGAACAACACAAAACTGGCCTTTCAATTATACAAATTTATTATTTTAACCATATTAATTGAGTTCTTTTCAATTGCTTATTTTTCTTGTGTTCCTATTTTATTAATTTTCATAATTATTTTTTATTTATTTTTGGGGTTAAAGAAAGCGAGCAGTAAAAGACCGGGAGTCATTACGGATGCTCATCCTCAGGTTAGCGGGAAAATTAGAATAATTTGTAGAAATTTATCTAAATGTTCGTATCTAACTTTTTTAGACTAGATTAGTAAAGAGCTAATGACATTTTTAGACGTTCGTAAGCAAAATTCTCTGACTTCTAGTAAGTGTAGAAACGTAGAACTATTTAGTAGTTGTCAATAATATTTGTCTGTTTACGTAAGGAAGATCAAATTTATTTCTGTTTTCGTTTTATGTTTCTTTTTTTTTAGTTTTACTTTATTTTCATCAGCGCAAGTTACTTTTCAGGCAGAATTAAACCGGGTCCAATTTTTCACTTCCTTGCGTACTCGATTTTTAGTGGGTTTTTTATTTATATCGTTACTTTTGTTGCTAATTGTCTGGACGAGATCCAAAACTCATGAGGACTCAATGCTATACTTTATAGGATCTCCAATTTGAGTACACACAGTTTTAACAATTCTTCTGCGACATTTCTTACCATGTCCCCCTGGCTACAGCTTGAGATTCAAGAAACTTACATGAGAACACCAGCCCATGAATCTCACAACTCCATGTGCAAGGGATACATTTGTTTCATGCACATACTCGTTCTTGTAATATTTCGTAGCAAGAATTAAGGTCTAGTCGCATTGACGCACTGAATTTATGCGCGGTCAAGGCCACCTGGCATTCTTGACCGCCCCGGAACGCTAGGCGTCAATGTGGCCAATCCCTTATTAGTAGTTAAGCTAGTTTGATTCTGCGACAATTGTCTGTCCCAGAACCCATCTTGCTTAACTACTCTTATCGTTGCTACTTGTGCTGCTTTGAAGACTTCGCTACAGAAATGCTGTAACAATCGCTTTTAAATGCTATGGCGTTCGAGAAATTAGCTACCACGCTATAACTTGCTATTTTTGTTCTATGATTACTTCTTTTTAAGTACGTTTTTTTAATTATAAAAAATTACCAATAGATTAACTAATTTTAATAAAATATAATTTAAACAAACGTTTCGTTTATTCTGCCGCAGCTCCTAGTCATAACTACGACAATCGAACGTTTTGTTCAATTATTGTGAACTCGAATGCCAGATTTAAAAAAATACTTAAGATTAGTTGCTACGGCAGGATTTTTATAAATATTGGTCTAATAATTGAGCAAATAATTTTGTAACATTGGTACGTTTTTATTCAATTAATATTCGCTTGGAGGAGAGATATACTCTAAAACAAAAATATTCTCTTCTCAATTCATAATCCGCCTTTTCTAACTAACTAATGCGAAATGGTTACGTGTTTAAAAGACTTTTAATAAAATTATGAAAACACAGAGACGGCGACCAAGTGCAGATGTGCGCAGACCAAGTCTCGCTGACATGGAGAACCTTATAAACCAGCCATCTACGCCTCTTAGGCCTATGGGAGAACCAGGAAGTCCTGCCCAAATCGTTGATGTACAAGAAAGTTACTCAGCCGTTGAAGGTATGTATTTAGTTAGATTTTCTATAATCTATATATTGATATATTTATATTTATACATATTAGATGATATAAAAAACAAAAAAAATCAAGTAAATATTGCAAATGATTATTATCGGTACGTGTTGGTTAAATAGATTGAAGATGGAAACTTTCCTTAACTTTTTGTTCATCTCTGATTCTAGGAAGTGTCTGAAAGTAAAAATTTTAAGAACAATTTTTGTAAATTAACTTATTAAGATTTTGTGTAGGTTTCCTCATGCTAGTTAGGTGCCCAATAAGTGCCAATCACAAACCACCAAAAAGGTTAGCTATTTTTGAAAATGTGTCTGTTTTTCCGTCAGTATTGCGTTGACAGACAATATTGTTCCCTTTTGTTATAATCACAGCGTTGAATTGCACGCATTCCCCTGTCTTCTCATGTTGTTAGTCTTGGTATCGTCTAATGATATTTTGAAAAAAGCCAGTTGTGCATAATAACCAATCTTGAATTTCATTTCAGGTGACACCGGGTACATTACCATAGCAGTTGAGGGTGACCCAGCACCCACATTTAAATTCTATAAAGGGGTAACAGAAATCATCGAAGGAGGTCGCTTCAAGTATATAACAGAAGGAGAAAATAACTTTATCACTCTCTGCATAAGGAAATCCAAGCCCAACGATGAAGGCCAATACAGAGTCATAGTTTCTAACATCCATGGTGAAGATACAGCCGAAGTGGCGCTATATGTGTCCGGTAAATGATAAATGATAAATTCAATACATTTGATAAGCTAAATACATATGATAAACTCACCTTCTCACTTTGACAACATCGTAATTTTCCTTTACTTCCAGACTCCAGTGGCATGGACTTCCGTGCCATGTTGAAAAAGAGGAAATATGCCAAATGGCAGGAGAAAAAGGATGATCCCGATTGGGGGGATCTAAAAGAGGTGGAAAAACCAATGGCCACACTCAAGAAAGTAGAAAAGGTTTGTATCTCATTTTACGTTACAACTCACCAACAAATTTTTTGATCAAATATGTGAAGTCTTTGCCTATTTAGACTATCTAAAGAAGACCAAAGAAAATCATCAACATATTCTTCTTCTCCTCCTTCTTCTTCTTCTTCTTGAGATAACTCTCGACCAAACGGTTCCCTTGTTGCTTCCACCAACCTAAATTGATCCAAACTAGTTGGGTCCAGGTTAAACGTAAATTCTATAATCTAGGTGAAGGTATAACCACCATAAACCATTAACCCACATCGAGATCTCCTTATTTGGAGCAAAACTAACTAGGTTTGGATGTCTAAGGTAGAGTTTTTCTTTGTAGACACCTTCATCCTCAAGGAGACCATCACTGGCCGAATTAATACCAGACTGGCCCGTTTTGCATCATTACGAGAAGAAGGAGGTTGGCCTCGACTGAATGTGCACGATTATGACCCTGATTGTCCAATTCCTCCATGAATTTGTTTTTACTGGAAAATCTTCATTTCTGACAAAAGTTCTCTTAAATCTCTTTCTACCACGAAACAAAGCAAAAACAATTTCTAGTATAAACAAATTTTGCCTGCACTCTTGTTGAAACCCAATATAGATGTTGTGTCACTTAAGGGATGACTGTCTGCATGTTGATGGGTCTCGGATTTTTTGGTCATCAGTAATTTTTTCCCGCAATTTTTTATACCAGCCGACAGCGCATTTTGAATTTTTCTTTTTCAGTTTGATTTTTGAAGGTGATGACTACGATTTTAGCACGAACTATCTACTTATGTTGTACGTTTACCCTTTGAACAAGAATGAGTACTAATGATGCCTTTGGTTCTTTTAGAAACAAGAATCTTTCTTGAAGCCTTTGACAGATAAGTACGCCAAAGAAGGCAAAGACAAGAAGGTCGTGTTTGAATGCAACTTCTCAAAGGCAAACTGTAAACCCAAGTGGCTGTGCAGGAAAGATGTAAGTATCAATTCCTAAATTCTACACCGGCTTTCTTTTTTCAGAACGTCATCAACGCGTATAAATTTAACCTATTTTTCTCTCAAAATTTTACTGATTAAAATATTCATTTTTCAGAAAAAGTAAACGGCAAAAACATAGGGGTAACTGGTTTGATTGATGTAATCTTTGCGTCCCATATTTTAAACCTTTACACGTAGTTTATAATACAGAGTTTTTCCGTTGCTTCCCAAGTATCTAGATTGAAGTCTCTTCTCACACAATACACCTAGTAGTAAAATCATTTCCATTATCATTAAATTTTGTTAATCATTAAAAACAAAAGAACATATTCCAGTGAATTTTGTCACAAATCAAAAAAAAAACAACCGTATGCATTCGTTTGTAATTCTAACCTTGCTTTTTAGGAACTCTTCCCTGGCAGCAAATATAAGTTTGTAAGTCAGCAAGATTGCTACCAATTGATTGTCATGAACCCCAAAGTCGACGATACCGGGAAATACACCATTGAAATAGCAGGACTAGCTTGTACAGCTTACCTTACAGTCGACGATCCTGATCCTTGTTATTCCTTCGTCAAGCCGTTGAAGAAGAAGTACGATGGCTTCACGAAACACGAGACTCAGATGGAATGTACAGTCAGCTCCAGCATGGCCCAAGTAGAATGGTACAAGGGCACCACAAAATTGGAAGACGGAGACAAGTATCAGATTTCCAAAGACATCGCAGGCGTTTGCAGGTTGACAATCAAAAACGGCGTCCTAGAAGACTCTGGAGACTATTCCTGCAAGCTGATGAAACAGCCCGACAAAACCGACACCAAGGTAGTCGTCGTCGAATACCCTTACAAATTCGTCAAAATCCTCAAGCATCAACAACACGTCGAAAAAGACGACATCGTCCTTCTTTGCGAGTTAGACGATGCTGGTGGTGATGTTAAGTGGTACAAAGGTGAAGAGGAAATCAAACCTGACAAACGATTCAGAGTCACCAAAGAAGGAAGGAAACGTAAACTGGTAATTAAGGATTCCAAAGTAACCGATGCAGGAATGTACAAGTGCGTGTCGAACGCCGATAAAACCGAAGCTGAAATTATCGTTAACTGTAAGTACTCATCTTCTAACGCAAGGGCGGGTTCACCCACTAATAAATTCCAGATCAAAATCGTTTCAACAAGAAACTCAAGGATACCGTTGCCATTGAGCGAGAGAAGTTGGTCCTGGAAGTGGAATTGCAGGATCAAACGGCTCCGGCAGAATGGAGCTTCAATGGGAAACCCATTGAACCTTCTGATCGCATTGAAATCAAAAATTTGGGCGGCGGCAAGCATCAACTTGTCTTCAACAAGTTAGACATGGCCGACGACGGTGAAATCAAGTGTGAGTCTGGAAAACTCGAGTCCTCCATGAAACTCACCGTCAAAAAGGGCGAGAGCAAACCTGAAATTGACTTTCCTTCTGCATACGAAGCACCAATTGACAGACCAATTATCATGGAAGTACCTTATAAAGGTTGGTAGCAAGGTCTGTTCGTAGGATTTATTTTTGAGAAACTATATTTTTTAGTTACTGGAACTAGACAGACCCCAGTGGAAGGTAAACTTATTAAAGATGGCAAAATCCTTGGGCCGAAGGATGTTGAGGTCATAGTGGGAGAAGAAAAGGTGACCTTCAAGATAAAGAAACCATCACGTGACCAATCTGGTCCTTATCAAGTGAAACTTTCTAACGGTCAAGGTGAAGATGTCAAAGACGTCAAAATTACCATGCAAGACGTACCCTCACCTCCTCAGGATGTTGATGTGAAAGACGTGTTCCAAACTTCCTGCGTGGTATCATGGAAACCACCAGTAGACGATGGAGGTTCTCCTTTGCAAAATTACGTAGTGGAAAGACAAGATATTAGTTTGAAAGGTACTAAATTGACTATCAAAATGACCTCGAAGTTAAATTTCATTTCTTCTTGATTTACTTATGAGTTTTTTTTTGCAGCTGGATTTGAACCGGTAGGAACAGTACCAGCTGGTCAACCCACTACATTCAAAGTAGAAGGTCTCACACCAAAGAAGACCTATAAGTTCAGAATCAGAGCGGTGAACAAACTCGGTTTGAGTGAGCCGGCTTTATTTGCGAAACCAGTTTTGGCAAAAGATCCTTGGGGTATGTTTTTCTTTACAGGGTGGGATATATGCCACGATCACGTCTACAGTGGCGGAATGGGAATAATTTTGGTATTTTTTAAAGAAGCATTTCTATTGCTTTCATTAATTGTAAGGCATAAAACAACATATACATGTACTCAGGTGACTGGTTGAAACGTTTAGATCGTTTGAAGGCGAAAACCAGATATTTCAACCACTGACCGCTGTACACGCATACACTCATCCTTACACTTACCTTCTTATGACACATTCAAAGAACAAAATACATAGTTTTTAACTCATGTAGTTTTGCAATGATAACATTTTGGGTTGTTTTTATTTTTTCTCTCAATTTGACCTTGTGTAATCTTGAAACGTTTTTTCAGTTTAACTTATTATAGCCCAGGATATTGATAGAGATTTCCAGTTTCCAGTACCTCTGAGTTTTTTTGCTTGAATATTTGTGATTATACATATACATACACAAATATATATTTATAAGTGCATAAATATATATTTCGAAATTTACATATTGAAATCACTTTTTGGGCTAGTGCAGAAGGACGTGCAGAATGACGATATTTTTCTCTTTTGAGCCTTCCGAACATGTTTCATTTAAACCTTTACATTACAGATGAACCCACCAAACCTAATAATGTTGAAATTGTCGATTGGGACAAAGATCACGCCGATCTTACTTGGGAAAAGCCCGATAATGATGGTGGCGCCCCCATTACGGGATACATCATCGAATACAAGGAGAAGTTTGGTAAAGATTGGGTTAAAGGTGTCGAGGTGCCTGGTGACAAACTAGCAGGAACCGTTCCCGGTTTAGAAGAAAACAAACAGTACGAATTCAGAGTGAAAGCCGTCAACAAGGCTGGTCCTGGCGAGCCTAGCGATGCTACCAAACCAATCATAGCTAAGTGCAGGTTCGTCAAACCCTACATTATTGGAAACGATCTTGTCAATATTATCATCAAGAAAGGGCAAGTTATCAAGTACGATATTAAGTACGGAGGTGAACCTGAACCTGAAGTTAAGTGGTTGTTGGACAAGAAAGAGATTAAACAAGATGCCGAAGAACGAATTACTATCGACCAGTATGAACGTAACACTGTCCTTACGGTCCGCAAGGGTACGCGAGCTGACAGCGGCAAGTATACCTTAGTGTTGACCAACAGTTCTGGTACCGTCGAAGGAACGGCAGATGTGGTCGTATTGGACAAACCAACTCCGCCTAGAGGACCACTTGCCGTCGAGGAAGTGCGTTCAGATCACGTCAAAGTTAAGTGGAGGAAGCCCGAAGACGATGGTGGTACCCCTGTGACAGGTTACGTCCTGGAAAAGATGGACGTTGACACTGGAAGGTGGATTCCAGCTGGAGAAGTGGGGCCAGACGTGGATAACTTCACGTTCAAAGGACTCACGCCGAAGAAGAAGTACAAATTTAGGGTGAAAGCCAAAAATAAGGAAGGCGAATCAGATCCTTTGGAAACGGAAGACACAATTCTGGCCAAGAACCCTTACGACGAACCCGGAGCGCCGGGCAAACCGGATATTGTGGATTATGACAACAAGAGTGTCAGCCTCAAGTGGGCCGTTCCTGACAACGATGGTGGCAGACCGATTTCTCATTACACCATCGAAATGAAAGACAAATTCTCCGGCGATTGGGTAGAAGTTGCGAAAACAGATGGTCCTGAACCCGAAGGAAAGGTCGACGGTTTGAAAGAGAAAATGATTTACCAATTTAGAGTTAGAGCGCACAACAAAGCAGGGAAAGGAATACCTTCAGACGAAACTGATAACCATTTATGCAAACATAAAAACTGTAAGTATATTGAAAGTTTAAAATTCTACGGAACTCTTCCTACCTCTGTAAATATTTCTTATTCTGTTTTCTTCATCTTAGCGTAACTTAAAATTTGGAGAAACGCTCATTATTTATTTGTATTTCTAGTGAAACCTGTCATTGACAGAGAAATGTTCAAGGCTATCATTATAAAAGCGGGAAGGACCCACAAATGGTCCGTCGATGTAAGTGGTGAACCACCGCCAGAAATCAAATGGATTTGGCGAGACAATATTCCTTTGGTGAACACAGAGCGTATTAATATTACGAATATCGATTACCATACGGATTTCGTCCTCACGAACGCCGTTCGTCGAGACACAGGAAAGTACACTTTAATTGCTCAAAACGCTTCTGGTATTGACCAAGAAACCGTGGAACTCACCGTTCTTGCCAAGCCTGCTCCACCAGAAGGCCCATTGGTCGTTTCGGGAGTCACAGCCGAGAAGGCCAAGGTCTCTTGGAAGAAACCAGAAGACGATGGCGGTGTCCCGATCAAGGAGTATGAAATTGAGAAAATGGACATGGAAACTGGAAAATGGGTGCGCGTGGGACGTGTCCCAGGCGACAAGCCAGACCTCGACTTCGAGGTGACCGGATTGAACCCGGGATCTGAATATAAATTCAGAGTGACAGCTGTCAACGACGAAGGCGATTCTGATCCATTAACTCTCGAACGTCCCATCGTCGCTAAGAATCCATTTGACGAACCCGGCAAGCCAGGAACCCCAGAAATTACAGATTACGACAACAAGGGTGTCAACCTTAAGTGGAAACCTCCAGAGTTCGACGGTGGTGCTCCAATTGAAAAATACGTTATCGAAAAGAAAGATAAGTACAAGCCAGATTGGGAGAAAGCAATGGAGGTTCCAGCGGACCAACTGGAAGCGAGGGTTGAAGATTTGAAGGAAAGAGGAGAATACCAATTCCGCATAAGAGCTATTAATAAAGCGGGCACTGGTGAACCATCCGACGCTTCCAAGATGCAGATTATCAAACACAGAGCCTGTACGTAAGTTCGAAATTCTTAAGCGCAAAAATTTTAATCTTTATGCTGTTTACAGTGAAACCCAGAATTGATAGAACCAACCTTAAGCCAATTATTGTCCGAGCGGGAAAACCAGTCAAATACGATATCGATGTAAAGGGTGAACCCCCACCGACAATCGAATGGTTCCAAAATGACAAACCAGTTAAGAGTGGTGACAATATTGAAATTGTCAACGTAGACTACAACACCAAACTTACGATCAACGACGCTTTAAGGAAAAATACTGGTTTGTACAAAATTAAAGCGACCAATGAACATGGCGAGGACGTTGCTGAAGTTGAAGTCACCATATTGTGTAAGTAAATAACTAAACGCGATAAGTTGCTCATACTTACAAGCGTATGTCTTCCAGCTGCCCCTGGCAAACCAAAGGGTCCACTAAAAGTGGAAGACATTAGCAAGAATGGTTGCAAAGTGAAATGGGAAAAACCAGAAGATGATGGTGGTAAACCTGTAACAGGTTATGCCGTTGAAAAACTTGACAAATCCACCGGTCGGTGGGTACCAGTGGGAAGAACTGCTGATACTGAAATGGACATCAAAGGGTTGCAAGAGGGTCACGAGTATCAATTCAGGGTGAAAGCTATTAACGATGAAGGAGAGTCCGAACCACTCGAAACCTCAAGATCCATTGTTGCCAAAAACCCATATGGTTTGTTTATAATTCATCTGGGCAATTTGACTTATTTGCAATGTTAACTTGCTTATGCGTACACACTTGTACAAATTCTTACTGCTTTCTTTCATTTGCAATATTTACTTCCGCTTTATTTTTATGTACCAAAAAGTATATTCCAAATCTGATTTATTTTCTGTCCTGTCAAAGATGTTCCTGGTAAACCTAGCCTGCCGGAAATTATTGACTGGGATGCCGACAGAGTTACCCTTAAATGGAAGGCTCCAGCCTCGAATGGTGGTGCACCAATTACAGGATACGTTATTGAAAAGAAAGAAAAATTCTCCACGACCTGGGACGAACTGCTTGAAACTTACGTAAGTTTAGATTTAAAAAGGTAAGAACATTAAATATTTTATAATTGTTACTTACAGTCCCCTGATTGCGAAGCAACTGCCCCTGGTCTCAAAGAAGGAAATACTTACCAATTCCGCGTGCGCGCAGTAAACAAAGCTGGCCCTGGTGAACCATCAGACGCCACAAATCCACATGTCGCCAAGGCTAGACATTTGAGACCACTAATCAACAGAGATAAACTTCATACCCAGAAAGTTCGCGCTGGTCAACTTGTAAAGTATGATGTGGATGTCAAAGGTGAACCTCCACCAACCATCACTTGGAGTTTTGCTCACAAAGTTTTGGAGAGCAACACTAATCTCAAGATCGAAAATGAAGATTACAACACGAAATTCACTTTGACCAATACCAGCAGGAAACATACGGGCACATATACCATAAGGGCGGAAAACGAATCAGGCTTCGATGAAGCTCCTGTCGAAATCGTTATCCTTGATAAGCCTGGTAAACCCGAGGGACCATTGGATGTAACAGAAGTCCATAAAGAAGGGTGTAAACTTAAATGGAACAAACCTAGAGATGACGGTGGCCTACCAATCACTGGTTACAACGTTGAGAAAATGGAAGCCGGATCTGGACGGTGGATACCGGCTGGTTTCGTTGATCCAGACAAAACTGAACAACAAATCACTGGATTAGAACCTAACAAGAAGTATCACTTCCGCGTGAAAGCCGTCAACGAGGAAGGCGAATCAGAGCCTTTAGAAACTGACAACGCCACTTTGGCTAAGAATCCGTACGACATTGCTTCCCCACCTGGCATGCCAGAAATTGTCGATTATGATGAACATTCCGTAAAACTAAAATGGGATCCTCCTGTCAGAGATGGTGGATCTCCCATTACCGGATACATTCTTGAAGTAATGGATAAAGACAGTGGTCGTTTTGTCAAAGCTGCTGAAGTTGGACCAGTAACCACTGGTACAATTCCCAAACTCGAAGAAGGTCAACAATACAAATTCAGAATACGCGCTGTGAATAAAGCCGGCCCCTCTGATCCTTCTGAGCAAACCAATTGGCACACTGCTAAACCACGTTGGTGTAAGTACCTTCACCTAACTTTCACCTAACCTTCACCTAACCTTCACCTAACCTTCACCTAACCTTCACCTAACTAAAAGATAAGTTGCTGACTTTTTGTTTTGATTTCAGTGAAACCATTGATCGATCGAACCAACCTGAACCCCCTCACGGTAAAATCCGGCCTCTCCATCAACTTAGATATTAACATTGCCGGTGAACCCCCACCACAAGTCACCTGGTTGTATGAGGGCAAAGAAATTGTAACCAACGACGAAATTCGTATCGACAACGTCGATTACAACACTAAATTCTTCGTAATGAAAGCCAAGAGGGTCCAGACCGGTAAATATACAATCATCGCTAAGAACTCCATAGGCGAAGATCAAGCCGACATTGAAATTACCGTTCTGGGCAAGCCGTCCAAACCCAAAGGCCCTCTTGACGTCTCCGATGTTACCAAACACGGTTGCAAACTCAAGTGGAAGAAACCTGAAGATGACGGTGGCACTCCCATCGATTACTACGAGATTGAAAAATTGGATCCGCTTTCCGGTCAATGGATCCCCTGCGGTAAAAGCACAGAACCGGAAGCTAATGTAACAGGGTTGCAAGAAGGAAAACCGTACAAATTCCGAGTGAAAGCTGTAAATAAAGAAGGCGAATCTGAAGGGTTAGAATCTGAGAAGCCTATTATTGCTAAGAATCCGTTCGACGAACCAGGCAAACCTGGCAGACCCGAACCGAAGGACTGGGACAAGGACTTTGTCGAATTGGCTTGGACAGCGCCTAAAGATGATGGTGGAGCCCCTATTGAAAAATATATCATTCAAATGCACGATAAAGGTGGTCGCGGTTGGGTTGATGCGGCAACCGTTCCTGGAGACAGAACTATTGGACGCGTGAATGCTCCTTTGGTTGAGGAAGGTCACGAATATGAATTCCGAGTAGTCGCTGTCAACAAAGCAGGACCTAGTGAGCCTAGTGACACGTCCAAGACGGTAGTTGCCAAGCCAAGGTTCTTGGCTCCACGCATTGACCGCAAGAACCTTCAAAAGAAGGTCCTTCGCGTGGGACAATTGTTGCGCATGGAGGCTGACATTCAAGGAGAACCTCCACCGAAGGTTACCTGGACGTTGAAAGACCAGGTACTCAAGAACACTGATCGGTTGAAGATAGAGAATGAGGACTACCACACTAATTTCATTTTCAAAAATGTGCAACGCTCTGACACTGGTAACTACATTATAACCGCTAAGAACGATTCCGGCGTGGATACCGTAGAGGTAGAGGTCCAAGTGGTAAGCAAACCTTCTAAACCAAAGGGACCACTTAAGGTATCTGATGTAACAGCTGAAGGGGTGAAGCTTAAATGGGAACCTCCTGAAGATGATGGGGGAGAACCTGTTACGGGATATGTTGTGGAAAGGATGGATACAGATACCGGCAGGTGGGTACCAGTTACCACCACGAAAACACCAGAAGCTGAGGTGACTGGCCTAAACGAAGGTAAAGATTATCAATTCAGAGTGAAAGCTGTTAACGCTGAAGGAGAGTCAGAACCTTTGGTTACTGATACTCCGACGACAGCTAAAAACCCATTCTCTGCACCTGACGCGCCAGGTAAACCCGATGTTAAAGATTGGGACAGAAAACACGCCGATCTTAAATGGAGCGCCCCCAAGAATGACGGAGGTGCACCGATTGAGAAGTACATCATAGAAAAGAAAGACAACTTTAGTTCTAAATGGATCAAGGCAGCTGAAGTTCCTGGGAATAAGACAGAAGGAACTGTTCCTGACTTAATCGAAGGGCAGACATACCAATTCCGGGTAAAAGCTGTTAACAAAGGTGGCGAAAGCAAACCATCTCAACCATCAGACTTGATTCTTGCTAAGGACAGATTTGTAGCACCTAAGATTGACCGTAGCTCTCTAAGAGACTTGACGGTTAAAGCTGGACAACATATCCGCTTGGACGTTAAAGTATCTGGTGAACCTCCACCATCTAAAACATGGTTCCTCAATAAAGCTCGCATTGAAAAACGCGACGACATCACCACCGAATCTGAAGATTACAAGACCAAATTGGTGATCGGTATAGCTGAGCGGGGACACACTGGCACGTTGGTGCTGAAAGTGGAAAACCAATGCGGCAAAGATGAAGCCAGTATCGAAATAAAGGTTTTGGATAAACCGAGCAAACCTGAAGGCCCACTTAGGGTTAGCGACGTGCATAAGGAAGGTTGCAGCTTGAAGTGGAATCCTCCACAAGATGATGGAGGTGTTCCCATTGATTATTATCAAGTGGAAAAATTGGACACCGATACTGGACGCTGGGTACCTGCGGGTCGCAGCAAGGAACCTAAGATTGACCTAAATAACTTAGACCCTGGAAAAGAATACAAATTCCGAGTAGCTGCTGTGAATGCTGAAGGTGAATCTGAACCTCTTGTTGGTGAACAAAGCATTATTGCTAAGAATCCGTTTGATGAACCCGGAGCACCTGGTACACCTGAGGTGACCGACTGGGACAAGGACCATGTAGACTTAAAATGGTCACCACCAACGAATGATGGTGGATCACCTATCACCGGCTACGTTATTGAGAAGAGACAGAAAGGTTCACCTAAGTGGACTAAAGCTGGGGAAACTGGTCCACAAGACACAAAGGCTACTGTTAATAACTTGGATGAGGGTGTCGAATATGAATTTAGGGTTAAAGCTGTGAATGCCGCTGGCCCTGGTGAACCTAGCCAGGCTTCCAAATCCGTTATTACGAAACCAAGAAAATGTAAGTCAACACTAGGGACCTCTAAAACGACCTTGTTAATTTTGATCTTTCTATGTTTTAGTGGCACCTAAAATCGATAGACGTAACCTCAGGACAATTTTGGTCAAGGAGGGTGAACCTATTTACATTGATGTTAAAATTATTGGAGAACCAGTTCCCGACGTCCAATGGTACCAAGACGGGAAGATGTTCATTGATAGCGGGGCAAAACGTGTTGACAACGTTCCTTATAATTCCAAGTTCTTCAACGATAAACCTGAACGCAAGGACAGTGGACTTTACAAAATTACCGCTACCAACAAATATGGGTCTGATACTGCCGAAGTGGAGATAACTGTAGTTTGTAAGTTTTTCATTTAAATATGGTTACTCAAATATTTCCACATATGGTTTACTCAAATATTTCCACATATGGTTTACTCAAATTTTTCATTAATTTTTAGCTAAACCTGGCAAACCTGAAGGACCTCTGGAAGTGTCGGACATCCACAAGGATGGCTGCACGCTTAAATGGAAGAAACCTAAAGACGACGGAGGAGAACCAATTGAGGGATACCTTGTTGAGAAGCAGGATCCTGAAACTGGAATTTGGTTACCGGTGGCCAAGACTGCTGGACCTACTCCTGAACTTAAAGTAGATGGTTTAATTCCTGGACATGAGTACAAATTCCGCGTTAAAGCTTTGAATAAGGAAGGGGAATCAGAACCACTTGAAACCATTGGAACCATTGTTGCTAAAGATCCGTTCAGTAAGTACTATACCACAAAAAAAAACATTTGTTACTAATGTTACGTAATGAAGTATAAATGATATAATGAAATCTTTTACTTACAGCTATTCCCAGTGTCCCAGGTGCGCCAGAACCAGAAGATTGGTCTGCCAACCACGTGGAACTTAAGTGGAACGAACCCATTTCTGATGGCGGCACGCCCATCACCGGTTATATCGTAGAAATGAAGGACAAGTATAGTCCAATTTGGGAGAAAGCTTTGGAAACCACAAGTTCAAAACCAACGGCAATTGTCCATGGGCTTATTGAAGGAAACGAATACCAATTCCGAGTGGTTGCCATCAACAACGCTGGCCAAAGTGCTCCTTCTGAAGCTGGAAAGACATTTGTTGCTAAGCCTAGAAACTGTAAGTTTTCTTTCATTATAATCCAAAAATTATTTCCTCAATCATATCTCAAACTCAAAATTATTTTTACAGTGGCACCTCGTATCGACAGAAGACACTTACACGACATCACACTATCATCAGGTTCTGCCCTGAAATTCGATGCGAACATCATTGGAGAACCTCCACCAACAGTGGAATGGTATTATGGAGCAGCACCGCTGCGCGATGATAAGAGAGTACAAATCACAAACGTAGATTACAACACCAAATTGGTTATTCGTCCAGTCAAACGTGATGACTCTGGTGAATACAAAGTAACAGCCTCTAACAAATCCGGAAAGGACATGCACATCATCAATGTGACGGTTACTGATAAACCAACCGCTCCAGAAGGTCCGTTACAAATTTCCGACGTCAACAAGAACGGCTGCAAACTTAAGTGGAAGAGACCCAAGGATGATGGAGGTACCCCCATCGAATACTACCAAGTTGATAAGATGGACCCAGAAACAGGTTGTTGGGTTCCTTGTGGAAGATCTACAGAACCTAACTTGGAAGTTAACAACTTAACCCCCGGGAAGGAATACAAATTCAGGGTTTCCGCTGTTAATGCTGAAGGTGAATCCAAACCTTTGGAAGCTGAGGAATCCATCATTGCCAAGAATCCATACGACGAACCTAGCCCGCCTGGTAATCTGAAAGCAACGGACTGGGACAAAGATCACGTCGACTTACAATGGACACCTCCCAAGGATGACGGAGGTTCTCCAGTTACAGGATACGTTGTGGAGAAGAAGGATAAATTCGGAAACTGGGAAAAAGCAATGGATGTCCCCGCAGATCAATGTAAGGCTACGGTGGACGAGTTGATGCCTGGACAACCTTACGAATTCCGAGTGCGCGCTGTCAATGCCGCTGGGCCCAGTGACCCGAGTAACGAAACACCAACAATCATCACGAAACCAAGGAATATGGCTCCTAAGATCGACCGCACTAACTTGATCGAAGTGCGCATTAAGGCTGGTCAGAACTTCAGCTTCGATGTTAAGGTTTCTGGTGAACCCATGCCTGCTACCAAATGGTTAATGAAGAATAAGGAAATTAAGTCTTCTGGCACCGTTAAAGTTCAACACTCCGACTACAACACCAAGTTGTTGGTACGCAACGCTTCTCGCGCTGATTCTGGAATGTACACGATAACCGCTGAGAACGTCAACGGTAAAGATATTGCAGAAGTCGAGGTTACAGTACTCGACGTACCAAGTCCCCCTGGAGGACCACTTAAAGTTTCCGACGTCCACGCGAATGGTTGCAAACTTGACTGGCGTCCACCTGCGGATGATGGCGGACAACCCGTTGAGAACTATGTTGTTGAAAAGATGGACGAAGCCACTGGCAGATGGGTTCCAGTTGGTGAGACGGAAGGACCTCAAACTTCCATGAAAGTGGACGGTTTGATCCCGGGACACAAGTACAAATTCAGGGTTCGCGCGCAAAACAAACAAGGAAAATCTGAACCTTTGCAGACTGCCCAAGCGACCGAAGCTAAGAATCCGTTCGATGAGCCGGACAAGCCTGGGCAACCCGAAATTGTGGATTACGACAAAGACTTTGTTGAACTTAAATGGGACAAACCTGAGAAAGACGGTGGATCTCCAATTACGGGATACGTCATCGAAAAGCGCGATAAATTCAATCCTAACTGGGAGAAATGTGCGGAAGTTGAAGGCGACACCCCTCATGGTAAAGTCACTGACTTGATCGAAGGAACGCCTTATGAATTCAGGATCCGTGCTGTCAATAAAGCTGGACCTGGTGAACCAAGCGATGCTAGTAAAGTTCACGTGGCAAGACCTAAAAATCGTAAGTATGCTTTTAATTGCTCATAAGTTACGTTTATTTTAAGATGATGCGTTTAGTTTTACTTTATTTTAATAGTTTTACTTTATTTTAATAGTTTTACTTTATTTTAATAGTTTTACTTTATTTTAACCAATTTATTCTTTAGTTGCACCTAAAATCGATCGCAATGCCTTATTGGACATCAAGATCCGCGTAGGACAAGCCTTTGAATTCAATGTACCGGTCATCGGAGAACCGCCTCCGAGCAAGAATTGGTCCTTGAAGGACAACCCAGTTCTGGCTTCAGATCGCATCAAAATTACTAATGAAGATTACAACACCAAACTTAGGATTACGGACGCTAAGCGTGGTGATAGTGGAGTCTACCAACTTGTGGCTAAGAACAAGAATGGCGAAGACAAAGCAACCGTGAATGTTCTCGTCATGGATGTGCCTTTGCCACCTGAAGGTCCTCTCCGTGCAGACAACGTCACTAAGAACTCAGCAACGTTGCACTGGCGTCCACCAAAGGATGATGGTGGTTGCGAAATTTCCCATTACGCTGTGGAAAAATTGGACACCGAAAACATGCGATGGGTGCCTGTGGGTGAAGCCCTTGGTACTTCCATGAGGGTAGACCACTTACAAGAAGGCCACGATTATAACTTCCGTGTCCGAGCTGTGAACAAACAAGGAGAATCGCTTCCATTGCAAACCGCAGAAAGCATCACGGCTAAAGATCCCTTCACCAAACCTGATAAACCTGGAGCTCCACAAGCCACCGACTGGGACAAAGACCACGTCGACCTCGAATGGGCTCCTCCGAAGAAGGATGGAGGTACTCCTATCACTGGTTACATTATTGAAAAACGTAAGAAGCACGGACCGTGGGAGAAAGCCGTTGAAGTTCCAGGGAACTCTCCTAAGGCTACGGTACCTGATCTCCAAGAGGGAGAAGAATACGAATTTAGAGTAATTGCTGTCAATAAAGGAGGGCAAAGCGAACCAAGCGAAGCCTCCCTCCCGGTAATCGCCAAGCCTAGATTCTTGGCTCCCACCTTCAACAAAAGTCTTCTTGAAGACTTGGTTGTCCGAGTTGGACAACGCATTAGTTGGAACCTTCCCATCGAGGCAGCGCCTAAACCAACCGCTAAGTGGTCCATCAACGGCAAAGAAATCACCCCGAGCGATAGGGTGGACATGGGTGTCTACAACAACAAAGTATCCTTCGATATCCCGTCTGCCCTCAGGACAGATACAGGAAAGTACACTTTAACTCTAACGAACGACCTGGGAAGTTGTTCTGCTTCAGCTAGTGTGACGGTATTGGACCGTCCATCACCACCACAGCCGCCGCTTAATGTCAGCGATATCACCAAAGAAAGCGCCCGCATCACCTGGAACAAACCACTCGACGATGGCGGTTCACCTATCTTACACTACGTCATCGAAAAAATGGATGTTTCCCGTGGCATTTGGTCTGACGCAGGAATGGCCACAGTTCACCACCACACCATTGAGAGACTCGTCCACAAAAAAGAGTACTTCTTCCGCGTAAAAGCTGTTAATGCTGTTGGAGAATCTGAACCTCTCGAAATGCCCAAGAGTATAATCGCTAAGAACGAATTCGACGAACCAAGCGCTCCCGGCAAACCTAGAGTCACTGACTGGGACAAGGACCATGTTGACCTTGAATGGACTCCACCTAAAAACGATGGAGGAACTCCCATCACCGGGTACGTCATCCAGAAGAAGGAGAAGGGAAGTCCTTACTGGACAAACGCTGCTCATGTACCTGCCAATAAAAACGCCGCTACTGTACCGGATCTTATTGAAGGCCAAGAATACGAATTCAGAATTGTCGCCACAAACGCCGCTGGGCAAAGTGAACCTTCTGAACCGTCAGATCTCGTTACGGCAAAGGCTAGATTCCGTAAGTTATTCCTACAGTATATTTATCTGAAGTATGGACGATTCCACAAGGCAGTAAGGTCGACCGGCTAGTAGGGGCGGTTCGTAGAGAGTAAGGAGTTTTATTTACTTTGCTCCATAAACCAGTTGGAATATGGTCTCGACAAAGGTTTCTAGATACCCACTGAAGCGCTTTGTTCTGTATTGGCC